>BGPR01012434.1:0-44991 GCA_013235015.1 Araneus ventricosus
GCTTACATTGCCACTTTTTCTTTTCCTTTCCGTACTTGAAGAAGGGGAATGCAAAAAGAAACAATATGTAAATAAAAAAAATGAGCTGTGGACGAAGCAAATGACATGAATTCAGCACTACATACTGTCTGTCCGCCACGAGAACTCTCGGCGCCAAAGTGTCTAGTTGATGGCGGTCGCTATAGCAACTGGTAATGCTAGGGAAGATCCATTTCGAATAGGAGGAAACGACGGAAGTCGGGGTTTCATTTTATTCTTGGCGCCAGTTTGCGGCGATAGTTGACCATTCGTCTTCTCGGTTTGGCAGCAGTTTCATCTTCCTTCCCATTTGGAGCTAAGTGCGCCAATGTAACAAACTTAAATGAACGTCTACCTACTCTAAATGGATTGTTCCTGCGACAACCTGTTTCTATGGCGACCGCCGTAAACTAGACAATTTGGCGGCGAGAGTTCTCGTGGCGGACAGGCAGCACTTGTGTGCTGCGAGAAAACGAAACAGTCTGTTTTGCGTTGTCTTAAGAGCTATCTATTAGAAATTTCTTGAATTCAGAATCTTCTACGAACGCCAGAAATACCTGATTAGGATTCCGTAAATCGATTATTGAATTCAAACACGTAAGAATTTTTAAAAAATGGGAAAAAATGCGAGGTCATGCCAAAATCTGAATCAAAAGAAAGCCACAGAATGTTTTTCAAAAGAACGGCATTTTGTTTTATTCAAACGGTAATGCCAATACGGTAGTTAATATCAACGCGTCGCGTCGGAAGCATTTTTTTTTTTTTTTATCAAAGAATGAGTACAAATCTTGAAGAAAATGGCAACTTAACAACCCACCTAATTATCCTTTTCACATAATTTGGTTGAAAAAATACAGATTCAATCCTCAATAAACGTTGAAATATTTTAATCTCTAGTCCTACAAAAATATGAATCTTTTGCGTTAAACACGAGAACATTTCATGATTTTATAATATTCGTGATTTGAGCGCGTTAAAAACGGAACATAAACGTCTATCTAGTAATATTCTTTGACAGCAAACTTTCAAAATATCATTTAGAACTGTTTTATAGGAAGAATAGAAAAAAAAATCGTCAATGCTCGCCGTCAAATGTTAGCGGCGAGTTAATGAGCGTAGTAGCAATTCTCAAATTTCTTTAAAAGCTCGTTCGCCCCGTCTTAAAAGTGCATTATTGGCGTTTCAAACAGTCCAGAAAAGACGACCGGATGTTAACAAATAATCAACCAAACGCCACGTTGTTTGGTCTGCAATACACGAAAATCAACACCACAACTGTCAGGATGTGTTACTACCATGACGCCGTTTAGCGTTCTGAAAGTGCATATGTTGATTATTACAACATTACGGTATCGAAGACTAAACAACGTATCACAAAAAATCAACAATTTATTCAAGCTGTTGTTCTATGTGGTCTCAAAAATTCCTACGCATAAAAAAAATCATGAACAGAGGTATTCTTTAACAAGAACTCTACATAAAGGCTTCTTTTGTCTGCAGATAGACATTATTTACTCCCGATGAAATAATATTCTCAGCTCTTCGCTTGACGATAATATTCCGCATTTTTTTATTCATTATTATTATTATTATTTATTTTATTTTCTGAAACATTCGAAATATAAGCTATTCAACTAATAGTTTAAAAAAAGATATCATTTATCCACATTATATTGGGTTATAAATATTATACCAAATTATTCATTAGCGAACAACGAGATCAATATGAGCTCAATTTATGCTATTAGCTGCTAAGAATACATTATTAAAAACAAGAGAAATATTCCATACCCTGACTGGCATCCCCTCTCTACACTTCCGCGCCACAACAGCGGGAGGACATTTGACCCCGATGTATCTAACGTGCACCAGGCCTGTTAACTCGGCGGAATCGGGCCTCGAACCTCCGGCCCCAAAGCCGATATCAGGATACGTGTTTCACTGCAAGTTAGCTAATTTTTCTTCTAAACTTATTTAAGCTTTGTGGGATCTTAAAAAAAAAAAATGAACAGTGACTTCCTTATCTAATTACTGTGGCATCCTCCGACGGCTATCCAGAGAAAACGAACTTTCTCCCACCCTCATTGCAAGACTCTTGGTAAATAAAGGAATGTAAAATGGTGTGCAGTGGACACAGGGGTCGAAAGTGAATGACCACGGTAGATCCCCGGAGATCGACGTTGAAGAAGGTTTCTGAGGAGAGAGCGGGAAATGGTGAGAATATATATTATTTTTATAGTAATAAAAAATGTAAATAAAAAGGCTTTACAGATAAATCATTTTAGTCTTTGATTCGGATAAAATTACTTAACACGATTAGCATTACCGACATCGCCAAGATGTCACTTTACACATACGAATGTCATTTATAACTTGTGATCAAAAATAATTGTGTCTATGTCTCATGCAACCGCAGTTCTACATTGACATTAATATTAGAAGCGATAAAGATATGTAGGATGCGAATCATACGTATCTTAATTATTTATAAATGGTTCAGTAAGAATCGGAACACATTAAATTTTTATTCAGTGATATTAGCGGGTTACTATACTATAGAAGAAACCCAGAAACATTTAAATTACTATCTTATATCAAATAAAATCTAACAACTTTGGAACGCTTTCCGCGACCTTGCCTTCTAAAGTCATAGTTCAAAACCTAACTGAGAATCAAAACATAAGCAAACACGCTTCTAAGAATTAAATTTTTTTTATAAATGCACATTCAACCAACTGAACTTATCTTATTCCAGAAGTAATTAAGATTCTGTGAGTGGAAAAAGACAGCCAGAACATCGAAACAATACTACATCCGGAACGACGAGGAAAAAGTAAAACAAAATCTCAGAATATCAATCAGCTCAGAACTCAAACACCACCATGTCAGAATATCTCGACTTTGCGTGACCGCTGCTTGGACATTTGGTGCAACCTGTCTCCAGTCATGTACCAAAAACTTGTGGCATCTATGTCCAGGCGAGTTGCAGCTGTTTGAAAGCCAAAGGAGGCGCAACGCGTTATTGAGCAGGTGGTCATAATGTTTTGGCTCTTCAGTGTAATTTTATGATAGTATTCCTACCTGATGGCTAATAAATTTTCTTTAAAAAAATTTTTTTAATCAATCTTGCTAGCGGTGTAATGTTTGTTTGCTGCTTTTAAAAAATTATTTTGTTGGTAGTACTTATCTTGTTCGTCTTTGATTGGGAAATTTCGGGCTATGAGAAGCTTTTTTAGACGAAAGTTGAACTTCTTACAGAAAAATTTTCCAAGTAATTTGAATCCATATCGTATATAGTCTGTAGCCCTTGAAAAAGTGGACAAGAATAGATTCCTAGTTCGTTTTAATTGCTTATTTAATTTTATTTGATTCTCTTTATACTCTTTTCTTTTCAATCAATATTTCCAAATTCTATGATGCTCTTCCAGTACGGATACATACTCAAACAAACTTGTTAATGCGCACCAATCAAGTCTTAAAGATAAAGCTCTAAAATAAAATGTCCAACCAATACAAAAGAGGGCATAGGTCACAATTGTCTTTTATGCTTCTGAATTGTTGCGAATCAGCCGACCTCAACAGGATGTTCCATTCTATTTTATACGTCTATTGTACGTAAAAGCTCTTGAAGAATTCTAATATTACCTTTGAAAGTGAAAGAATATTTAACTCGCACAGAACAATGCAAATTTTTATCATAAAAAATAAGTATTGGAAGCACTAGTCCAGGCAGCACAAAGATTTCAAAAATGTAATAATAGTAAGCTGAAGAATAATATGTGGAACAGTACTGAAAACAAGTTTCACAGGAGAAAGAGAATTGAACGAAACGACTGAAAAAAAATTATGAATATCTAAGTATACAGAAGGCAGGCACACAAAAATCAAAAGAAACAAGAAAAGGCACAAACGAAAAAATTTAAGCTCTCGAACAGTGAATGTAATGAATGGCTATCAGTACGTGATATGTGAATTACACCTACGTTTATCTTTAATGGCGGAAAAAAACAAATAAAATCAATAAAACTTCGATCGGAAGTGAAAAAGAAAAGGAAAGATAATTAAAAGGAAAAAGTGTTTACAGTGAGCTGGAAAGTTGCCAAATTTTCAAAAGAAGTTGAAAAAGTAATTTTTATTTTGAAAGGTAAGCTACACAAATTCAGATAAATGAACTTCAGAATGAATAAGTTTTATTTTTAACAGGAAAAAAACTTCTAAGGGGTGGGGTTGAATACAGTTACTTCTCCCCTCCCCCGCTTGTATTTCTTTGAATAAAGATCGTAGTTGAAATGTTACATATTCATATCTTTTTTCTAAGCCCCTTCGAAATACAGGATACAATTTTTGGACGTACGCCAGGCAGCACCAAAATAACTTAGTTTATTCTTTCACTGTAATTAGTAAGAAAGATACTTTCAAAAATAATTTCAAAAAGCCGATTTAAGATACTACAAATGCATTAGCAATTAAGGCGATATGACTGAAAAAGGAACACTTCTCCCATAAGAATTTCTGCTAACACATTTTTTTAAAGAATGCTCCCTCCGGGGTGTAGTGGAAGCGGAACCTATTCTTTTCGTAATAAAACATTTAATCTAAAATTTTAAATGCCAAAATATATCACTATTCTTATAAGCTTTTATTCACCTTGAGTGCCTTGTCAACAAATCTTGAGATCGATTTCTTACCCACTTCCAATCGAGCTCCAGCTTTGAAATTTAACACAGTTTCCGGAGACAATACAATATTATGCAAAAAAATTTGGAATCTATACCTATTTAAACCTAACAAAATGATATTAAAATTTTAGCCCTATATTTGGGCGATAAAGTTTGAAAGGTGTTAACCTCACGTTACGTACGGTTATAACACCACCACATTACTAATGTAATAGCCCAAATCTGTCTCTCACTGATCCGGTAACGCTCTGACGTCACCAACAATAAAATTCGCGCTATAACACAGCGAGACGTTAAACAGCATTATTTCATAGTTAGAGCACCTAAATTTCAGTAATTTTAAATTTAAATAAGTAATTGTCGTTCTAATTTCAAATTTAATAGCTCTAAAATAGTAAAAAAAAATTTGATATCGATTGACACAAAAGTTATCTCGCTGTGATCAATAGTTCCCGAGAAATTTTAAATTATATTAATCATATATTTCAAATTAATTTCCGTTTTCCAATAGAAAGTAATAAATCACGTCAGTGGCATATCATGCGCATGATATAGTTTGGACGCCACGATGCATCTGATTATTTATTGCAATCGTGATGATATAAATTGATAATATTTTTGGGCAACGTTAAAATATACACAAAGACATCTGAAGTACAAGGACAATTGTGAAACAACGAAAAATACTTCACACGGAATGTTGTTTACCAAGAGGCTTTTTGAATAAAGAAATATGTAAATAAAAAATATTTCTTGTCATAAACCATGTTTATTTTATTTGTTTTCAATCAGTGTTAAACTTTTCTCTCGCATATATATCTATTTACACACGTCAAATTTGAAGGGAAATCTCTCGAATGAAGAGGCAATTTGCACCCGTCATACCATGACGGGTGATTTTCTAGTTTTAAATAAAAGCTTATACCTTAATTTTTTTTTTTTGCTTAATCAGTGTGCAACAAAAGCAGTCTGAAAATAAGAAATACCTGTAATTATCGTTTTAAAATTATAACAACATTTTCACTGCTGTAACTGTGTGGCATTCAACATCCACCGTATAAAGTGTTGGTGGATGATTTTTACATGTCTTTGCCGTGTAAATATTTAATAACATTATATAAATTCTAGAGATACCTTAGGTTTGGATGATAAAATGGATTATGGTTTGAAAGATAAATGGACAACAACAAAGAGGAAGAACAACGATTCCTTTGACTTAACTAATATCTAAATTAATCGTTCATTAATGTTTAAGATTACGCTTGATTTACTTAAAGTTATGCAAACATAATTAGTCAGCCTATCAAAACTACAAATATACAAGATCAGCGGTGGGGAACCTTTTTACATTGAAAGGCCACAGCAAATTTCGGCAGTTGGGCAAAGGGCCGCACGAGCAGAATCTTAAACATTATTGTTCTGAAATTATTATGCAGACAAGTATATCATTTCAATGCAAATAGTAAATAACTGGTAAGGACCGCAGACCCCTGTACAAGAGTAATGCAATAATTTTCGCGTATAACTAATATATGCGAAGAAGACAATTTTGTTTTAGTATTATTTATTTTAGTTCGGATAATTGACATTTTTTTAACTGCTGAGTAAAATATTTCGGAAAAAAAATAATACATCGCCCATCATTCTATATCTAGATTATTCTCCTGATTAATTTTAATGAAAATAGAACTACAAAATATATCAAACTTGTATTAAAATTAATAAACGATTCTTACTAAAATGAATTAAAAGTAACAAAATACATCTTGAATTTTTTCTTACTAAATGGGTTTTAAAAAAATCTTTGGTCCCTCAAAAGATTACGGCGTGCAAATAGCGATAGATTATGACTAAGTAATTCTTGCAGTGGGACTCGGATGTCGTTAGGTAAAAAGTTATTTTTTTTTTTTCCTTCCTTCGAGAAGACTTTAAAAAATCAGCTTAGATATTGTTAAGAGAAAAGACTAAAACATTTACTCTTTCATAGGATGATACTTGAAATTACAGAAATAAACATTTTGCACAAAGAAAATTAAATATAATGATGAATGAAGAATTAAACTACTTAAATTGGATCAAAAATAAAAATTCCTATATTGTAATTTCTATAAAATCCCCGTGCAGAAATCAAAAAAGACAAAATTATTAGCAGAAAGAAACTAGACAAGAAAACTTATAAAGATTTTTTAATTAATTGATTAATAAATGTGCTCGTTCAAAATTAATTTTTAAAATTATTTTTTCTATATTACTTACACTTATTTATAAAGATTTACACTACTGCTGTTGGAAAAAAATCCTGTCAGCAAGCCAGAAGGCGGATATAGATTCTTCCCTAATTTCATAAGGGTTGGAGCTATAAGAATGAAGTAGGGTGGAAGATAGTAGTTCGTTATGATGAGGTGATAATTCGCCTAGTTCTGCAATTTTTTCCTAAATTAAAATAACCATAACTTCAGATTTTATGCTCAAATTTTTTTGTAGAAAATTCCATCAAAAATTTAAACTTGTCTTTTGTTAGAAAGAATTAATGATAACCTCGTAATGCGAAGAATCTATAAAATTTTTATTATCGCTCGCATTAGCCAACTGTTTTATTTTTCAAGGAAAGGGCTCCTTAAAACTTGTTTTTATTCATTTTCCTTCACATTAATGATACTTATTTTAAAAGACTCGTAAAATGAAATTTTCCTTAGTCACGCATTGTATTCCGAAAAATTATTATAGAAAAAAAAAAAAACTAGATTTAGATTTGAATATAAAATATGAAAGTAACTAAACAATTCTAGCTAAATGAAATTTTTTATCGGTTAATATGAATTGAAATGAAACCTTAGAATACTAAAATAATAACAAAGCAAATTAAAAGAAGAAGGAGATTACGATAGCCACTTAAATTGTATTTTAAAACTTCAAATGGGAATCGCCCATTTATTAAAAAGTTAATACTAATGATCCGAATTCATTTTAATACCGATAAAAATAAAGAAAATAGAGACTTTAAAGAAACAACATACAAAAATTAAAAAATTATTTGTTTTTTCAAAAATGCCCCAGAAGTAAAATAGCACAATAAAATCGATTCGATGAAATTTGATTTGTTATATAATGTGAACTCGTCTAATTTAATAATGTCTAGTGATATTTAAAATAACAAAAATTCATCTTTTATAGCAAACTAATAAATACTGCATTTTTCGAAAGAAATTTTATATCCCAATATATTTTAAGAAAGTCGAGTTTTCACGAAAGAATTTTGCTTTAAAAACAAGTAAAAGGTCAAATACTTATTATCTTAGCGTGCTTTAATATTAAAAATTATACCAGTTAACAAAATTAATTATTTTGAAGCTAATTTGAAAAGCTTAATGATGGGCAAATATTTAAAACCAAAACCAAATTTTTACGCATTACTTTTTACTTTCTCGTACACGAAGTATACAAAGAGAAAGTATTGTAATCGTCAAAAAATTCGAACACGAGATTTTAACGAATCTCCACGTTTTAGACCTCCCCGAATCCGTAAAACACAATTTTGGAATTATGTCTGTCTATCTGTGAACACAATAACTCGAAAACTATTAAAGCTACGGGGATAAAATTTGGTATGTGATCTTGACACTTAATTGTAGGTTTCTATCAATTTTTGGACAAAATCCGTTTACGGGAAGTCTGTCTGTCCGCGTTCATGTGAACACTATAACTAAAAAACTTGAATGGCTATATAGATAAAATTTGGTACACAGTTTTATCATCAGGAATATAGGTCCGTATGAAATTTTGGGCCAAATCCGTCAACAGGTTGATTGTCTGTCTGTATAATAGCACACTTTTCAACGCAATAACTTCTTTAAAAAATTACTTTGATAAATGAAATTTGGTATGTGGCCTTCTTACCTTAATGGTAGATTTGTGTCCAATTTTTGTCTCAATCGGTTAAAAAAAAGGCGTTAAATTGCAAATTTCGTTTTCTTTATCTTACACCCAGCCCTATAGGTAATCACGCCGTGTTTTAATTCCACTTCCGCGTTGGATGACCTCCGGAAATCTTGGTAAGCCGTTTCGCGTTTTTTTTTTTTTTTTTTTTCCCCTCCACTGCGTTAGGTATGTTCGTTTCACTGCCTTTTAGCTTATTTTTTTCTCTCCATGTTTTAGAAGTATACGAGAATGTTTAGGGGAGACCACTCCCGCTGGTTACTTTAAAAAATATTTTTTAAACGACAAAACTCAACCTACTTTTTCGTCAGCCCGCACTGAATTTTCTAAATTATGTAGTGCACCACTATACCAAAGACCCTCATAATCTGTAAGGTTTGAGACACCGGCGCATTTGTAAACCTATCAGCCCAAGGTCTAAACTACAATGAAGATCAGACAACTTCAAGAAAGTAATTATTTTTTGAGCATCATAAGTTAAAATGTAAAACCATCTGGATTCATAAATATAATAAATCTTTATACATAAAAGGCAAATACCATGACTCATCACGAAACCTCCCAAACCACTGGACTAGAAACTTGGCAGGCGGTTGCTTCTTGGGGAGTAGGTTCTCACTAAAAAAAGGATTTTTCGAAATTTTAATTAGAATTTAAATTATTTAAAAATTACTTTAAATTTTAACATTTTTCCGGAATAACTTCGGATCCCATTATCGCAAAAAAAACCATTTTTACATCATCTAAAAGATAAAAAAAAATTAGCTTTTCAATGACACCAATTTTATTTCCATGCGACATTTTTTTTTTTCACTTTTAATTAATGTTTCAAAATGTTTTAAAACATGAATTGTAACAATGTTTTTATTGTTGTAAATGAAATTCAAACCATCTCATTATTTCAGCAAATCTTTTATTCACGCGCTTTTGAAATTGTTACGGTTGTGATAGTATAAATTTTCTTGGGAAATTAACTCCAAAGCAGAATTTAGTATTCATTGCATTTCTGAAATATTTAATCGTACCTGCTTCAAAGTAATATTTTTATAAAGCGTGGCAACAGATATTTGATTTCAGGTTTGTTTTTATTGTGTGTGAGGTACACTGAAATGATTTTCGTGCTTTCCTGCCATTTTAAAATTACGAGGCATGAAAACGCTTTCAAATTTTTGTATATTGCATTATATGTTATTTTTTATTAAAATTTTGGTTCGGCTTAAGGGTACAGTACTGACGCCAAACTTGAATTTCCTTAAGTGATAACTCATTAAATTTGATATTACAACTAGAAATTACAGCCTGAAACTAGGAAATACAAAAAGGCAATAGTGTTCGGGAAAACTAACTAATTTTTAAATTTTATTGTCTACCTTCTATACTCTCGGGTCTTTTAAATGTCTACGAATTTTTTGCCGCCTCAGTTTTTGTACCCACTGGTCAACACGGGCGTCCAGCATGTTCGGCTTTCGCGACCATATTCAGCGTTTATCTTTCAACCAATGAGTGATAAATGAATTGAGTGAAAGTTATTTCAAACTCAGTTCGTAAGTTTCGTTAGCTGCGATGCATCATAATTGTATAGCTGGCATTTTAAAATTTATGTCTTAATATATTTTACTATCTGTCAAATACAATAAAAAATTCAGTTTTTTGGTAATCTTTCCTGAGTTATCGCGGCTGAAACTGCGACGGGTAATGTATAATTTATATGAATGCAAAAATAAAAACTAATTTAAACAGGCGAACCAGCTGGTCGCCGAAGGCGGCTAGTATATAATATAATAAAAGAAGAGTGATTTTTTTTTTTACATAAAACTAAACATTTTAACTTCAAATGCATATTCAATTTAACTTAATTCGGATATTGATTTTATTCATTTAAAAAAAAAGTCCAAACAGAAATAATAATAGAAAAAATCTAATTTTAGAAATCTAATTTTTTAAAAATTCAAAGAAATGTATCTGTAAGCATTTTATTATAAATATAAAATAATTATACAAAAAACACTGTTCCGGCTAAGGCGAAAAATTTTAATACAGAAAAACTGCTAAAATCTTTAAATTTATTATTGATTTTAATGACTTCAAATATCCTAAGCTTTATTGACATTAATTTTTGACACAATCAGAATTGGTTCTGTAATATTGATCTTCAATCATCGATCACAGTTCTGTAGATGAGCAAAAATCCCTCCCATTTTGATAAACTCGTCTTTTTCAGATCATCCCATAAGTTCTCAATAGAGTTTTGATCACGGTTCTGTTTGGTCATTGCAAAGCTTCAATATTAATAGTCTAGAACCAGAGTTTTGTTTCAGGACTGGCGTGGATAGACGCATTATTTCCTAGCTAGAAGAATTATAAAACTAAAAGGATAGTCACCATTAGTACTTGCATATGCCTTTAAATTCATTTTTTTTAGAAACAAACATTAGAGACTCTAAATGCCATTAAATGAAAAGCGGTATCATGTCATAACAGACTCGCCACTTTATTGAAGTTTTGAGAAAATTTATCTTCTCTCAAATCACGCCAATAATACTTCCGACCATCAGACCATCCAAATTCCACTTCTTTTCGTCAGAGAACCTGCATCCATTAAAGACCTGCCTTGTCTTACAAATTTTAAACGACGTGTTTTGTGCCTGATCAGAAAAGGGGTTTAATAAAGTTTAAATTGCACGTTACATCGAATACCGCGTCGCTTTCTTATTCCTCATGCAAAATATACATTTGATTTTAACCAGTGGCGAATCCAGGATTCGGGTCTGGGGAGGGCTGAGGTCATAAAAACTTTGTATCGTAATGACGAATGTCAAACCTCATGGCTTATATAAACCAAAACATTTAGCATTACAGATTTTCCTCTCCTGACAATAAGAATAATAAAGAACACTACAATGCTTTCGATAATTTAATAAAAAATACAACGAAATAACTGTCCAAAAAATGTTTTCGACCGCGCCAACGCTACAAGTGCAGTGGAATGACTAGAAAAGTAGGAAAATTTTCGAGCCTGTTAAGTCAGAAAGCAATGTTGTCACGATTTTATTACTATTTTTTTTTTAATGAAAATAAAGATCAAACAGTTGTAGTGATTTTAAATTAAATCTAGAATTTTGGTTTAGCTCTGGGGGGGGGCTGCAGCCCGATAGCCCCTCCTCTGGATTCGCCACTGATTTCAACAATAAAATAGGCCGGCATATTTTGCGTCCAGCAGCATGTTACCTGGATTAAAACATAGCAACCATAATCATTTAGATCAGCGGTTTCCAACCCATGGACCGCAGCCCACTTGTGGGCCGTTAATAGCTTATTGGTGGGCCGCAGAACACTAGTCACGACTCCAAGTCAGGGGTAGAGAAAGTGAAAGTACTATGAAATGAAGAAGACTCGTTAATTGAACTATCATGCAACCAAAAATAAAATCTAAAATCGCTTTCAGAACAATATCAATGGTCCGGTTCTGGATAAATGTTCCGCAAAAGTATCCAGAAATTGTCAAATTTGCACCGAGACATTTGATTTGGTTCTCGACCCCATATCTGCGTGAACGTGCTTTCACAACTTTACTGTTTCTGAAACATAACTATAGAAACAAACTGAATGTAGGAAACGACTTCAGGCTGAAACTATCAAGTTTTAATCCAGATATTGAATCTCTCGTGGGCGACAAACAATGTTAAAAACCGCATTGAGGGCTTTTTTTTTAATTTTTATTTTGAATCTTGACTGCTTGTTTTTGAGTTGAAATATATTACGACAGCTAAGTAACAACAATAATTCTTTTTCATTTATAAACAATACATTTTTTAACAATTTTACAGTAAACTCAACTAATTACTGACATATGCGTACATAATATATTTCTTTGTATTTTTTATTTGCTTATTTAGTTAGAGGGCCTCAAAATATTTTTTTACACAACAGGTGGGCCGCATAACTAAAAAAGGTTGTGAACCGCTGGTTTAGATGAATGGATGATACATACTTACATACATAATCCTGACATACTTACTATCTCAGAGGACTTTGTTTACAGATTTCACAGAAAAGTTGATGAAAAAAGATAAGTTGAAGAAAGGAGAGTAAAATACAGGAGGATTATTACAATAGAAGAGAAACACGCAATTAAATATTTATTTAAACCATGAAAACGGTTTGAATTGCATTGTAACAATGAAAAGTATTTTTGCAAATTATGCCTAAAAATATTTTTTTTAAAGTTATTAAAATTACAGAATGCATTGCACGGCAACTTAACTACAGAATGCATTGTACTGATATCATTGAAAATGTAATTTTTTGAATCTTCAGATGGTGTAAAATTCTTTTCTGTGATATAATATTTTCGCAAGTTATCAAGTCAAAACGCTAAAATTCTGCTTAATTTTTAATTAGTTAAATTTTTTTAAAAAAAGGGAGGGGGGTTCAGAGATGCACATTCCCAACCTCCAAAGTATGTGTTGGCGCATGCGCACTCCCGACTGGCCACGTGTTAATTTAGTGTTCTGCGAGCAGCCGCCGAGAGTGTTGTGATATTTTTCGGCTCTCGTAATGAGAAATAAACGAGTGTCTACAGTCCACCTTAAGTGTATTTTGTGAAGTTATTTAATTAACTTGCCTAAGTGTATGATAAATAGAAATCTGAGCTAAGTGACGGGTCCAGTATGTTTGTGCCAAATTTTGTAAATCTATACCTAAGCGGTCTGCTCTGCAAAGCGCCAGCACACATGCACACATTCTCCCTTATTATTTGTAGAGATTGTTTTTCTTTTACTGAATGTGTTGCATAAACACAGAAGTAAATCCTGTCTTTTAAGCAATAGATATAAACATAAGTATCATTTAAAGTTAGCATATTATCAAGTTAAAATTAGACATGACAACATTTTCATACCGAGCAACGCCTGATATATCAGCTAGTGTGAAATAAAATTAAAATAGCAAAGAAACCACAGAACAACGGGAACGGAAGACGGAAAAAAAAAAAAAAACTTATTCAGCACTGAAGAAACATTACGAATTGAAAACCATTACCCTATGTGAGAATTATCTTCGACAGGATACTCCTGATAGTAAATGGAAACTCAAATGGTTAGCATGAAAAGGGAAATAGACACAAATATCACAAATGATATATTAGTTGTTACCGTAATTAAAACACGAATTTTTCTAGCATTTGTGTAAACAGGCGTCTTGGACTTTTTCCTTATTTTTAATTAATATTTTTGGCTTTTGCACTTATTATTCAACGAAAAGATTTTATTATGAAGAAGCTTCTAATTTAAAAAAAAAAGAATAAGGAAAAAACAAGTAATATATATAAAAAAATTTTTAAAGTCAATTCCTACTTAGGTCAGCGATCTACACGCTTCGTCACTGACGGTATTTATTCCTAAATTTATATCCTGCTAAATATGTTATACAATATAAATTTTTTTCTCCCATATAAAACTAAAATTAATTAATTAAATTTAATTAATGAATTAATATTTGAAAAAACTGTATTAACATCAAGTGTCATCCACTACAAGTTTTAAAAATGTATTTGAACTTGAGTTAATGAATAAAAAGTATTTTATTAACGATTGAAAATTTGAACAAGATATATATAGGGAGAGTGTGAACTAATAGTAGGAATTGAAAAAATAGACCTGCATAACAATTATAGCAAATATAATCGTAATATTCTAGTATAAAAAAAAGGCCGCTACACATTTTTTTTTTTTTTAATTTGAGAGAACCAACATTGTTTTCTTGTAGTATGAATGTTGACTTGTAGGTGTATTGCCATGAACTGTGTATTGAATGTTCACATGTAAGTAAACATTCAATACATAGAGAATTGTCGGATCATTAATACTATATAGTTTTACATTAAAATTCTTGAGAGCATATACGCATAACAATAGCGTAAAATATCTTATTAAATCAGAAAAGACATCGAAATAGTAAGTTTAACACAGCAGTGTCGTTTTCATTAATTTTGGGCTCGCGAACTCGCACAGCGAGTGCTTCGGTCTCTTTCTTCAATATTAACAAGCAAAAATCCAAAAACGCACCTTGGTTTAGAGCATTTCATGGAAATTTTACAAATAAAATCTTCAACTAAATAATTTTTTGTCTAGCATTAATTAATACGTCATTACCCATTTTTTCTAGTTTATACATATATCTGTTTGGGAATAGAAAAACCTTTTCGTTTTGAAATAAGACAGAATATTTCTGTATTTGAAAATAGGGTCACTAAGGGAAAAAAATTAAGAAGCCATGTCCTACAAAGTTACAACAATATTCAGAAAGCTAAAAAAGTATTTTTTTATTTGTACGGAATAATAAAAATATTTTTTTTTTTAATTGGGGAGGGGATACTGGCAGGATGAAGCTTACGAAAACAAAACAAAAAGATGAAATGGAAGAAAATAAAAATTACTTCTATTTTCAATTAATTTAAACAAAACATCTAATTAGCAATATTAATCAGAGATAAAGTAGAAGGAATTGCCTCTACTTTTAAGTGAATGCAGTTAATTACGAAGCTCTGTTTTATAATTCTTTCTTTATCCTACTTTTTTTAATGAAAAACATCAGAAAAAATTTCATTTTAATTAGATCATAAAACTTTACCTTCTCCAACCTCTACGTTAATTAAAGAGCGGCATTGAAGCAGTAAGCGATAAAAACATAATTAATTGTACAGGTTGAATCGAAGTTTTGTACCAGGAAACTAATTTCATACTTCTAATTTTTTTTAAACACAAATAATTTTAAAAACAAATCTCTGTTAAAAATTTAAAAAAAATACCGGCAGTAATTATTGTCGAACTTAGAACATTTCTTCAAAAATAAATCAGCAATTTATCATTATATCCATCCAGATTCCCAAAATTTTTAATTTATTATATCAGACCTTATATATTGCTTTTTTCCCCAAAAAATATTTTAAATATGTTAATGCAGAGAAAAATACTGTTTCAGAAGATAAATTATTAACAATAATCAATATGAACCAGCGGAGTGGTCTCCCCTAAACTTTCTCGTATACTTTCTAAAAGGAGTCCTACCCGACCACCGCCTAAAAATTGCGGAGCACCGCGAGTGTTATTGATATTGTTTTCGCAGAACGCTGCAATACGAAAGGGTCAAGAATGTAAGCGAGATAAAATTCGCCAAGTCAGTAAAATAGCGCCAATTTTACGACGGTCGTGCGCCGCTAAACATATGGCGCGTATTTGTGCGTCATAGAAAGATAAAGGAAAGGCAATATGCAATTTGAACGCCTTTTTTTAACCAATTAAAACCAAAGTTGGACACAAATCTACAATCAAGGTTAGAAGATCGTACAGCAAATTTCATTGATCTAAATCCTTGCGTTTAGGAGTTATAGTGTTTGCAGCCATGGGATTATACAGAACGACAGACAGTCAACCCTTTGAAGGATTTAGTTCAAAATTTGATACGGATCTACATTCGTGATAATAACACTGCGCACTAAATTTTATCTCTGCAGCTATGCAAGTTTTTGAGTTAGCGTGTTCACATGAAAATGGACAGACGGACAGACTTCCCGTAGACGGATTTTGCCCAAAATGTGATAGAAACCTAAAAATTAGGTTTAAAGATCACATACCAAATGTCATCCGTATAGCTTTAATAGTTTTCGAATTATCGTGTTCACAGACACAAACAGGCATAATTCCAAAATTGTGTTTTTCGAACTCAGGAAGGTCTAAAACGTGGCGATTCCTCAAAATCTCGAGTTCGAATTTTTTGAAGATTACAATACTTTTTCTTTGTATACTTCGTATACGAGAAAATAAAAATACATGAAGTTTATAACTATAACTTTAATGATTATTACGCTTGTCCTGAGGTTGGGCACCTGCGGCCTTACCAGTTATTTACAATTTGCATTGAAATTATATACTTGTCTGTAATATAATAATAATTACAGAACAATAACCTTTAAGATTCCGCTCGTGCGGCTTTTGCCCAGCTGCCGAAATTTAATGAGGCCTTTCAATGCAAAAAGGTTCCCCGCCTCTGCCGCTTGTCTGAAGCAAAAAGAAAATTTTTTGAAATATTAAATATCAAAACTGGATTCATTTCAACTTCTTGGTGTGTTTCTGTACAGAAGAATGAGCAGATTATCGCATATTACAGCTCAACATCAGTTTCAAACAATCTTACACAGAAACTCTGAATACGTAATATCAATCAAATGTGCGTAACTCATGTGGAAAATGTTCCAGTTTAATCCTTTGGTCTGCCTCATCACAAGAGGGCGCTCTCCACCGTATTAGAATTAATCTCGAACTATAGCTTTGTAGCGTCGGTTTTGATTGTATTGTTTGAGTATGCTTAAAAGAATGCAGTTCGTTTCGGGTCGATTTATCGGCCATAGTTATAGAAGTTTTTTTATTAAATATTATTTTTTAAAATTCAACTGCATAGTTTTCCTAAGTGTCAGTATCGATTCTAGAACCCTTAGAATTAGTAATAGCTTAGCTTCGGTATTTATTTCAACTCATATTCAGTCATTTTATTAATTTATCGAAAAAATTCTTTCGCGATGCTGTCTGTAACTTACTTTCAAGAAAGTTACAGACATGCTCAAACAATCAGCAGAACTTAGTGTTACTACATGCATTGATTGGTAAGGCGCCGCGCCGGGCTGAATTACTGAGTTATGAACGAAAGGTTGAGGGCAAAAAAAAAAAATTAATTTCGAAAGAAGATAAAGCATATAAAATGATTTTATCTAACACTATTAGCCTTAAATTGTGTTAAAACATTTTTATATTCTATATGCATCTTATTCAGTGTTACTATTTCTTTGATTATTTTTAGAAACATTAAAATCGGAACGATTCAGTTTCGGAACGACACATTTTTACGCAAAACAAAGTATAAGAAAGAATATTCTTTGCAGTTAAGCCAAGGCTTCGAAGAGCTGGTTTGTGCAAGCATTTAAGCTCGAATGTCAAAAGTTTACGGCGGAAAAATTAAAACAAAATCAGTTCAAGTAAATTACTATTACAAAATTTGATATTGTGCCAACTCCCTTCAACCAAATCCTACCTTTCATTCACATTAAGAGTCCAACAAACTTGACCATTTTCGTTCTAGAAATAAAATAAAGCGGAACATAAAACCGAAATCAGGTGTTGATGAATTTATTTTATGGAAACGCAAATTTATGTTTAAATTAAAACAACTCACAGTAGAAAAGTTTTCAGTCATCTGAAAATAATTTTTGCTATATAGTGGTTAGGAGTACTAGAATCTACAAGAAATACTTTACAAGTTTTTTGCTATTCTACTCGGTAAGGGAAAAAAATGTTGTAAAATGAAAATAAATAATACAGATATACAAATTATCAGAGTGTTTAATGATTGATTAACAAATCACACCGCCATTTTAACTTTATATAATGCTTAAAGATTAATTATGTAAAAGTTAATTAATCATTAAACAATGAAAAATTAGGAAATGAAATCTGACAGTTTTGATACAGACCTGACTTTCACTACGCAGTGAACGTTTGTTGCTTTATTCGCTATTCTCAATGGGACAGGAATTAAATAACAGCCAATTAACACTCAGCAATATCCTTGTTACAGAATCTCTTGATCATTGTGGCAAAAACTTAGTGGTGCTACAGTCCGCGTTACACACTTCAGCATTATAGAATGAAATTTCAAACCAGCGGGAGTGATCTCTCCTAAACTTTCTCGTATACTCCTAACACAAGTGGAGAAAAAAATAAGCTAAAAGGCAGTAAAACGAACAAGCGTTCCTAACGCAGTAGAGAAAAAAGGCTTGGAGGCGAAAGGCGTGGGTAGAAGCGGAAAGGATTAGCGCAAGTGAATCGCGCAATTACGCAATAACGGCCTCGCGTCATTGTGTGATGAGAAAAGACAAGAAAACGATTTGAACACCTTTTTTACGACCGATTGAAACGAAAATAAGGCATGGATCTACAATTAATGTTAGCAGGCCTCATATCAATTTTTATTTCTGAAAGCCGTAGGGTTTACGAGCTATAATGTTTAGAAGTATGCGATTATACAGACCGACAGACAGTCAACCCTTTGGCAGATTTGGCCCAAAATTTGATACGGGCCTACATTCCTGATGATAAAGCTGCGTACCAAATTTTATCCATCTAGCTATTCAGGTTTTTGAGTTATAGTGTTCACATGACCGCGGACATACAAACAGACTTCCCGTGGACGGATTTTGTCCAAAATTTGAGAGAAACCTACAAATTATGTGTAAAGATCATTGTTTCAAATTTCATCCCCATAGCTCAAATAGTTTTCGAATTATCGTGTTCACAGACACAATTCCAAAATTGTGTTTTTCGGACTCAGGGAGGTCTAAAACGTGGAGATTCGTCAAAATCTCGAGTTCGAATTTTTTTGACGATTACAATACCTTCTCTTCGTATACGAGAAAGTAAAAACGCTTCGCACTGCAGATCAGTATAGTAGATCACATAACCGAAGAGAGCTGAACTGAAGAGAAGTGGAAACTGAGAATCCATCCCCCTCTGAAATCATCCTTCATCTTTAGCGAAATTAAATTAATGTAAAACAATGTGTTGATCAGTAAGCTACCGAAATTAAAATAAATTTTCTCAAGTTACTTGAAATTAAAAAGGTATTAGAACAACATTCAGTCAACAAATGCTGGAAACACATCGCTAAAAACTACGTTTTATTTATTCTTAGATGTCATTAAAGAAACCCTTACACTTTCATTTTTAAATCTATTTAAATGCTAATAAAGTTCGTAAAAAGTATCCGCATTTCAAAAAAGTATTCTTAAGAAGTCTCGATGTTATTAAGCAAAATATATGAGCATAGGATGATGAAAGGCATATTTTAAAAAGTTGAAGCAAAATGAATTAGTTGAAAATTTTAAAAGAATACGATATAATCCTGTCTTGCCTTAATATTCATTCAGATAGAAAAGTTATTAAAGTCGAAAAGCTAGTAGTTGTATTTCACATAAATCTTCTAAATATATTTTTCAAGATCATCTCATTGTATGAATAACACAAAATTACAAACTTATCTCTCTCCCTACTAATAATAAAGGAGAATGTGTGCCTGTGCGTGTGTTGGCGCTTTGCAGGGAAAACCAATGGACCTAGAGCTACGAAACTTGGCACAAACATACTTTGGGGGATGGGAATGTGCACCTCGAAGCCCTCTTTTTCTGACATTTTAATTAGAATTTTAATTAATTAAAAATTAAGCGAATTTTGGCGTTTTTCCTTAATAACTGTCGAAAATATTACAGTACAAAAATTATTTTTACACTATCTGAAAGTACAAAAAATACTTTTCAAATTATATTAATTAAGTTGCTGTACAATGCTTTCTTTAATTTTAATAAATTTTAAAAAATATTTTTGGCGTAATTTACAACAATACTTTTCATTGTTGCAACGCATTTCAAACCGTTTTTAACAAATATAATTGCAAATAAATATTTGTTTAAGCGTGTTAAACAAATATTTATTTGCATGTTTCTCACCCATTGTTGAAAGATAAGCAATCTACTTTCTTTTTTGTTTCATCAATTTTACTCTGAAATTTATAAGCAAGGTCTTTTAAGATAGTTAGTATATTAGGAAATGCATCCAATACGCAGAAAGTTGTTTCAATTCTTTTTTATCAGTAGGTCTTAATACAGTTAAAATGCTGCTGGAAGTAAAATGTGCCGCGAAATTTTAATATTGAAATCAAACGCGTATTTAGCACGAGGAATAAGAAAGTTAAGTTAGCGCCGACAACGTGCAATTAGATGTTACATGACACGGACAGCGATTTGACTCCATTAGGGACGTTCACGCAGACAATGAACAAAACAGGTGCAAGGCCACTTACAAGAGAAGGCATCACAATTTAAAATTTCAAATGACTATGGTAAGAATCATGAATATCAAATTATGTATAAGAGATTCAGTTGAAATTATATTCCCGGCGAACAAGCTGGTCGCCGAAGGCGGCTATTAACATAGAAACGAAAGTACAAAAAAAATTATATATTCCAACACATGTTGCTTAGTAATCAATGCCATGCTTAAAAGAAATTATTAACAGATAAAAACAAAAAAATAATTCCTTACAAAAGCGTATTCTACATCAAAAATGAACATAACTAATAGCCACTGAGATATTATTTAGCAACGGTTTCGGAAACCCTCCGCGCTTTTGCGCATGCGCCGGCGGAGTTATTTTCATCAAAATAGGGGGAAGGTGAAGAATGGAAGGGTGATGTTTACATTTTACTGAGCGTGATCTAACAAAGAACTCCGGAAATGCGCTCATATGACTCATTGCCTAACACCCCTTTCCGGTGTAAAATCGTCCAAAAGTGGTAGTCTTGATATCCATTGCTGAACAGTAACAAGATTTTTTAAACGCTTTTTGATTCAGAAGTATTGCTAGTATGAGTAAATAATGAGAATTCTTATGAATTCTTCTCTATTTCGCTTGTCTCGTCATTTTTTAATACATCGTATTTTTTCAAATGTCTCTCTCCGCACGAAACAAAAGTGATTTTATTAAGATTTCTTCAATATTTTGAAATGACAATCTTTCACAGTATGATTTCTGGTTTTCTCCTTCGCTAGTTAAGCAAAAACACATATTTTAATATACAGCAGTAATTATATTAAGCACTAGCAGTACGCGCACGGCGTTGCCCGTGGAATCAGGACTTCAACAAAATGAAAAAAAAAAAGCCCACAATGACATGGAAAAGTTTTGAAAACAAAATCAAAACGAAAGATACACATTTTTGTTTTTTCGCTTTTTTTTTTTTCCCCTCGCGATAATGACATTTAACTGTAGAAAAACAGTACAGAGTACGTTAATTTAAAACAATATTAAAAAATCGCAACGTGAATCGGGACTTCAACAAAATGGAGAAAAAAAAAACCGCCCAGGATGGCATGAAAGAGTTTTGAAAACAAAATCAAAACAAAAGATAAACATTGATTTTCACGCTTATTTGTTTCCGCGATAATGAAATTTAAATGTAGTAAAACAGTACAGAGTACGTTAATCCAAAACAATATTAAAAAATAGCAAATCGAAAATCATTATTATACAGCAACCAAAATATGCGAGACAAATAAACACGTTAAGAAACTGCCGAAGATAATAATCGGTTGTCATTCAATTGAATGTTATGACATCACCTGCGCTCTGCAACGTCAGCCAATGAAATTGCCAGCCAACCTTCCGGAAAAGTGTCGCGGGAGGAATCTCGCTAGATAAAAATATTTTTCAACTGACCAGGAAAAAATTAATTTAAAAAAAACGGGAAAAGATATTTTAACCGTTCTTGTTTTAAATACGACAGAACCATTCCAGTTAGAAGCTGAAAAAAATTGGAAATAATAGTGTTATTAGAACGTCGGACGCAGCAAATTTAAAAACAAAATTTTGCCCGTGGAATCGGGACTTCAACAAAATGGGGAAAAAATGCCCATAATGACACGAAAAAGTTTTGAAAACAAAGTCAAAACAAAAGATACACATTATTGATTTTCGATAGCGACATGAATGTAATGACGTCACCAGAAGAAATCGGATTGTAAAAAGCATATTACTTCACCTCCTGCAAGGAAGGTCACCACCAGCCAATGAAATTGCAACAATGCATTCTGGGATGGTCCGGAGAAACGCTCGCTGTCAAATCTCGTTAGCAAAAAAACTGTTTGAACTGATCAGGGAAAAATTAATTTAAAAAAAAACGGAATAAGATATTTTAACCGTTCTTGTTCTGAATCCGACAGAAATGTTCCAGTTATAAGCTGAAAAAAAATATAAATTATAGAGTTGTTAGAAGGTCAGGTGCGAGAATTTGAAAAAAAAAACCTTATCAAAAATTACCATAAAAGTGACTATTATTTAAAAATTTCTCAAAATTCAGTAAATTGTATTAGGAATTCAAAACAAACTTCATTAGAGCGAAAATTGTTTGTTCCATCCGATGGTGCATTGATTGTTTTTCAACGATCATTAGAAAAGATACTACAGCAGTAAACGTGCCAAAAATGACTCAAAACAACACAAAACACTAAATAAAAAATTTTCTAGATTAAATTTTAAAATTCCGGCTTCGAGGCGCATTGAGTCACCATTACTACTACCTGTGTGCCACATTTCATGGCTGTAAGTGCGACAGATTCGTCTGGACACGTACACACACACAAACATTGACTTTTATAAGTATAGATAATAAGGTTGACAAAAGATAAGTACGTGAAGGATGAAAATTAATTTCTTCGTATGTATGAAGTAGATATTATTTATTGTAAAGCCCAACATCAAAAATAATTGGACAACAAATATTTTTTAATCTGATATTTATTCAGATTTTAAATTTGAAAGAGGAATGCAGAATTTGACATTTTTTAAAATCACAGTACTTTAATTGAAAAAAAAAAGAATCAATCAAAAATTCCACCTGTGGCAGGAAAACAAAATATATTCCGCATTTTCAAGAAATAACAAAAAACCAATATTTTTAAATTTAATCTGGTAATTTTAAGGCATATTAAAGCCAACTGAATGAACTAGACACGATAGCATTTTTTTTTCAGCATCTTGTTATTAAAATTAGAAATTCTTCTTTAGAAAAAAAGATCACCTAGCAAAAGTTATATTAAGTTTCAACAGCAAAAAAAAAAAAAACTAATTACGTTAAAAATAAATTACATTGTAATATTTTTCCGAACATATATATTATATATCTACAAACTAAGCAGAAATTCTCATTATATTATTTTTTACCTTTGGCACACACATGGAAATTATTTATTTCGAAAAATCAAAAAATATACGAAAAATATTTTATATATTATTTATATTATATTAGAAAAATCGATTCTTATCAGCACACATTTCATCATAAAGTAAAAGCTAAACTGAATTAACTAATAGACTAACTAGGCTAATTGGATAACACTGCAGGGAAGAGGCAAATACTATACAATTTTGTCTGTACCTCGAACTCCATATTCATAATTTAACTATAAACAATGGTTATGACATATCTTTTTATTTGTTATATCATGTTTCACAGCACCAAAGGTAAAAGAAATGTTCATATCTACGTATCTTGCAGATAGAAAGTAACATCTGGCTTTCTCGGTAGATGAAACAATAAGGACGCACTTTTACTTTTTGCATTCATTTATGTCAAGGCCATACAGAAGTACTTAAACTACTCTTCATTGTGTACAAAGGAATCAAGTTCCACTAAACTTTTTCTCAAATGATACACTTTATCAGTCTCTTCCCCCATTCCTTAATAAATTCAATACCATGAAAAATTGCTTATTCATTTTTCTCCCCGTATCCATATCAGTTTTATGAATACAATGCTTTCAGTTTTAATTTATTAATCAAAGTTCTAGATATACCACGAGAAGAAGAAAGAATGTATGCTCTGTCCTGATTTAGGGCTTTGTTTATTGTCGAATTTCCTCACGGTGATTTGATATCAAAGGTCCTATTAATTACAGTTCTTTAATAGTTTTGATTTGTGCTTTTCTAGGCATTTTTTAAAAATTTATTTGCATAGTAACATAGTGCTTGGATTAAAATGAAGCCTTAAAGTAATTTTTTTAGTAAGGCATTTATTTACCCATTTCACAATTTGTTAGTGTGTCGCTAAGAATATATTAACAATAGCATCCACGGATACGATTTGTAGTTTGATTAGTGTCCTGGTGAAGATTTTTTTATTTTCAAATAAATTTCAATTTATTTTCAATTTTATAAGTCCATAAAAAATCCATTCCACTCCATAAGAAAAACTATCATTAAATAGACAGTCAAATTTTCATGAAAGTAGCTGATTTGTACTTCTATATCTGCATAAAAAACAAAATGAAAAATAACCTTCATCCCTCTCCGACATCAGCTACTTTGATAATCTTATTAAAATAATTTAGTTATGGTTGGAGTCTTCACAGCTGAACAAATCTGCCTAGTTTCAAATCAAAATCAATTTTATCTCCCCGGTTTTATGAAATGACAGGTTTATAGCCCCATTTTATACTTTCTAGAAACACAGTAAGTTTTGGGAAAAGAATTCAAACTTTCCCTAGTTTTCAAAAGTTTTGGCCGGATACAAATTTTTAATACATATATAAAAGTTTCATTTTTGTTGAAGGGGAGAATCACCGAATTTGGACCACCTAGACGTTTTTTAAAATTTACATTGATGGAGAAGTAATAAAAAAAAGAAATATATTTTTTTTATTTATTTATCTTCAGAACTATGTAATTAACTTTTTTTTATGAAATACACTTTAAATTAGAGGGGGGGGGGATGCAGCTTAGAAAAATGTGTCATCGATCTAATCAAGAAAACCGATTGCCTATATTGGACCACTGGGCGCCCAGATCGGACCTCCAATTTCCTTAAGCACAATTAAAAGAAAAATATTTTTTCCTTTTATTTATTTATTGTTATTATTATTTGCTTTAACTCGTTCCAATTCCAATTTATGAGGACTACTAGCGGAAACTGCTCCGAGTTATTCCAGTAGTTTAAGATAATAATTCCACTGATTTAAATGGTCCTATCTAAGCAACCGTTTGTGGTCCAATCTAGGCAACCTTTGAACAACAACAGTAACAACAAAAATTACCCTAACCATAATTTTAAACAATTTTCATAAAAATGATTATAGTAATTTGTAGTTAAAGAAGTTTTCTACTTGAAGATAAAGTAACATATTTTCGCACTTAATTTAGAACAGCATAAGGACTTTTTGTCTTTTGTTAAAATAATTAATTGATGATGCCTAAATTTAAACACTTGTTCTTTAACTATAAACACGTGGCACTTTCTCTGAAAAATGATTTCGTACAGAATCGAAGATTTTTCAAATTTTCGCATGCTATCCGGATAGATAAAAAACACAACGCGCAGCAGAAGGTGAAATTTTCTATTAAATTGCAAAGAGGATCGATACTAACTCAGCAATAAAAACTGAACAGGAAACATGCGCCCGACAGTTGTGGATGCCGGCACCGAAAACTATGAGGGACGGAATGATAGGTGTAAAAATTGTGAGAAAATAATTGGAGCAGTTACAAACTTGGCGAGGGGGAAAAAAAAGTCCAAAAATGAAAACTGTATCACATCTCATAACGGAAAATAATAACGAAGTAAAATATTTCAGGGAAAAAAATAATACATGACCCATCATTCTATATCTAGATTATTCTCCTGATTAATTTTGATGAAAATAGAACTACAAAATATATCAAACTTGTATTAAAATTAATAAACGATTCTTACTAAAATGAATTAAAAGTAGAAAAATACATCTTGAAATTTTTCCTACTTATTGGGTTTTTAAAAAATCTTTGGTCCTACAAAAGAAAACGGTGTGCAAATAGCGATAGATTATGACTAAGTAATTATTGCAGTCGGAATCGGATGTCCTTATGTAAAAAGTCTTTTTTCTCCTTCCTTCGAGAAGACTTTAAAAAATCAGCTTAGATATTGTCAAGAGAAAAGAGAAAAACTTGAACTCTTTCATAGGAGGATACTCGAACTTACAGAAATCAACATTTTGCACAAAGAAAATGAAATATAATGAGGAATGAAGAATTAATCTAATTAAATTGAACCAAAAATAAAATTCCTATATAGTAATTTCTATAAAATCCCCGTGCATAAATCGAAAAAAATTATTAGCAGAAAGAAACGAGCCAAGAAAACTTATAAAGATTTTTTAATTAATTGATTAATAAATATGCTCGCTCAAAATTATTTTTTCTATATCCCTCACACTTATTCATAAAGATTTCCACTACTGCTGTTAGAAAAAAAAAATCCTGTCAGTAAGTTAGAAGGCGAATATAGATTTTGTCTGGAGACACAAGGGAAGAAAAATTTTTCGCCATTTTCTCCTCTAATTACATAAGGATTGAGGAGGGTGGAAGAGAGTTGTTCGTTATGATGAGTTGATAATTCGCCTAATTCTGCAATTTTTTCTAAATTAAAATAACCATAACTTCAGACTTGATGCTTAAATTTTTATGTAGAAAATTCCATCAAAAAATTTTAACTTGGCTTCTGTTAGAAAGAGTCTATACTTATAAAAGTCAATGCTTGTGTGTGTGTGTGTGTGCACCCGCGCGATGTCCAGACAAATCTATCGCACTTACAGCCATGAAATTTGGAAGACAGGTAGTCGTAATGGTGATTCAATGCACCTCGTAGCCCGAATTTTAAAATTTTATCTAGAAAATTTTTTATTTAAAGTTTTGTGTTATTTTGGGTAGTTTTTCCGCTAATTTCTCAATAAAATAGGTTTTGATAATCGTAGGAAGAAAAATAGATACACCATCGAAAAGAGCAGACAATTTTCTTTCTAATGAAGTTTGTTTTGAATTTCTAACGTAATTTACTGAATTTTGAGAATTTTTTAAAAAATAGTCGGTTAACACTAAAAAATTTTGTTTTGAATTTCAATTTCTCACATCCGACGTTCTAATTTTGTTACCAATTTGAAATTTGTTGAAGTAATAAATATAACGTTTCTCCTTGATTTAAAACAAGAACAATAAAAATTGGACAGTTGGTTGAATTTTAATTAATTTTTTCCCCTTAAGTGTTAAAAAATTTTCGCTTCAAAATTCGCTTTACGATTCTTCGTAATCAAGGTCGCGTGACGTATTTTCTCAACATGCATTTCGTCGAATCCACGTGACGTCATAATCCCTTTGCTTTCAACCAGGTTTTGCAGTACGATCGTCGCGCCGGCAGATCATTCTTTTAATTTGTTAGTTTTTATACTTTTTGATAGTCGAGCATATGGCTGATATCTTTAGTTACAGAAGACTGGAAAAAATTAAATATGACTTTAAGAAACTATTTACATAATATGGCTTCAAAGTTTAAATCTGAAGTGGAAGATCTCATCTTTTTTTTTTTTCCTGATTCATTTTGGATATATTTAAATAATATAGAAATTATGTTTGTCTGTATCTTTCGAGGCGTATTGTTCGATTTGAAATCGTTTAAAATTTCATTCGGTTTTCATTCTTTAACATTTTACCTGGTTTATAGGAATCAATCTTTTAAATCCTAATTTTTTTTCTTTTTCTAAAATATCGGTTAATTTGGTACTCTGTACTGTTTTCCTACAGTTCAAATGTTATTATCGCGAAGAAAAATAAGCGGGAAAATCTTTGTGTATCTTTTACTTTGATTTTGTTTTCAAAACTTTTTCGTGTCATTGTGCGCTTTTTTCCCCCCCCCCCCTCCATTTTCATTTTGTCGAAGTCCTGACTCCACGGGCAACGCCGTGTGCGTACTACTACTAAAGTATCTAAAAAAAATAAGTAAAAATACACTTAGCTTAAAACTGTATACAACTGTAATCATTCTTCATCCCATACTTCTGTTCAAGAAGAAATATTCTTTATGAAATTAAAATTATAAGATTTTGAACAAACGTCTTTAGAGCAGAAATGTACAAAAAAAATCTCAGGCAATAATAAATGTGATGTAGTCAAACCTTTCCATCTGCTAACAATGAATAGTATTCAGAATCAACTGTTGCCACACATTACTTTTAGATTACTACATTACATTAGATTTTAAGATTACTTTTTATATTAAGAAAGTCTTACTTTTTAATATTAAGAAAGTCTTTAAGATCGCCAGCTGAAGAGCAGGATATGACGTAAATTCTGCGTTATACTTTAAAACTACCTCTAGCAAGTAAGACATAAAAAAATTGTTTTTCTGCCAATCGATACAATTCACATTACCTACCGAACTATTATGGTTATATTAAGTTGTTTTTCCAGCGTATCGGATCAATTTCCCAGTCTATGTAGATAATCAAAATATGACAAAACAATAAGGTTGATTAACAGTACCTGTAAATGATCAGCTTCATAGAGTGAATGTTTTGTATTCTTTATTACAAGTACGTTTCTAGAAATTTTAATACCAGGATATAAATATTCACCTTGTCGTTATTCAAGTTTACAGTATAGCTATACAATCACATGTAACTTTAAAATATAACGATATTGCTGATAGTCTTGATAAAGAGAGTACTACCATGCCTCAGACATATGTAAAACCCTTGACCTACCTTGAGTTATACTCAAGAAGAAAGGCCCTTGTTAGCATTTCTTGGAGGCATCCACCAGCTCATTCAGGGTATTGTAGTGAATGCCCGGGTGCTACTATACTTTTTAAGGGGGATAGGAAAGACCAAACAGCTTTGGCTCGCTCATCATCCGGACACTTAAAAACCCTCAGTTCTCTCGTGGTGATAAGAAGTTCAATATCTGCACAAAGTGCAACATGATTGAGACCACTCCGCAACATCTACTTGACTGTGTTGCCTTGGTTATGATGACCTGCTTAAGCAACCGGATTTCGTTTTGGAGGTGATGAAGGCCAAAGACCTCACGGATTTTATCTGATTCAGATCACAAGGATTAGAAAGAAGAAGAACAGTATAGCTAGGGTTACCATAGTCCGGATCTCAAGCTCATGTCCGGATCTTCAAAAATGTTTTGGCAGTTTTATTTGAATTCTGTTTTTCATTATTATAATCTTGAGTTACCAAACGTTAATAAAAATTGCATCTTCTTTGAGTTCTGACGTCTTAAATGTTTTTTCACATCTTCAAACTCTGCGCCCTGTGTTATGAAAGAGGGTCATTGGTAGGCAGCTTTTAGAATTTTAAACTAAACTTTCATCCTCCCAAGACCCTTCAGCCTCCCTCCTCCCCGGCGCGTCCGGATTTCAACTAAAAAATTATGGTAACCCTAAATATAGCTTCCGACAGGGGCAGTATTATAAGGCATTACAAAAAGAGAGGTGTACCTAATAGATCAGTTGCGTCCGACAGAGGGTTAAAATTTTATATGAATGGATAGAAACAAATCGCCGCTGAATAAAAAACAATCGATTTTAGTACATAACCTTTGAAGGAATAATCTTCATATTTCAAAATTTACTTCAATTTTTATGAGCTGATGTTCAAATCATTCGATTAAAAAAAAAAATCTTACACATGTTACACAATTTTTACGAGAGTATTAACAAAGACTACAGGAAACAATAGTTACGGCAAAATTATTAATGATTTAGGTTTTGCTCTAAACTAGAGAAGACAACGTCGGGTCCAGAAAATGGGGTCAGATGGCAAAACATGCAACTGAAAATGCACCGGCATGTAATTACGACGACTGAGCGACGGGATTACGAAAGAGAATGGTAGACCAAATAAATTGTGCAAACAATAGATGCGTCTATTAGGCAATGCGTCCACTTCGTTTCCGAGGTAGAGGCACAAATTCGGAACAAGGCTTTAGAAAGCTGAAACGTGGCGGCAGACCAATGAAAAATGCAAAACATCAGGAATAATGAAGACGAAAGCATTCATAAATGATATTTAAAACATAAAAAAATTACTTAAAGTCAACTGTATTTATTCTGAGCGCGCGAAATGCGTATATGTCCCTTATTTCAATATTTTCTAAACTTATGCGTTATATAAGATAGACCTAAATATTAAATTAAGAGACTAAAATTTTTAAATGCGAATGTTTCCGAAATTTATAGATCGAGCTTTTATTTAGGAAGCCCTGTAATTAAAATCGCAAAGGTTCGACCCATGAAGATACAGTTGTAATTAGTAATTCACTATCAAGAATCACTACAAATCAAGGAAATAAAAGCATTAACAAAACAGCATGTCATGGACGGCACGGTGATCTCAAGAAAGCAATTACAAGAAAATACATTACACTACTGAATCCATTTCTAAAACATGTAAAAGCTTTTATAGATTCACAATCAAATTTTACAGAAGCTTAGAAAACGCATGTAGCAATTTTCCTGCCAACGTTACAGTAATCTTACGAGAAAATGGCAAAAAGTTCTTCGTAAGCGAGCACTACTTCAACCATATAATGCATTTCTAAAAAGTATTGGGGGGCAGACCTCATAATTTTGAACCATAGTCGGATGACAAGCAACAATTGCGTTCTCGATATTAAAAAGAACAACTTTCATGAGACCTACAGGAAAACAGAAATTATTGCCACAAATTTCAGGTATTTTTTTTTTTATTTTATTTTTTTAAAGAAGTGGAAGTACGAAAGAATTTGTTACAATTTCATAATGAAAGAAATTTGTCAGCGGAACTGCTGCAACGAGATATGTCATTTTGGGTACTGAAATTGCAAAATTCTTACTGAAAAATGGAAGCTTCCATATTCTTACGAAATATGGAAGCGTCATGATCCAGAAACGTGTGGGTGTAACAAAGTAATGAATGCATATCAAGGTCAAAGACCTAAGAACAGGAGCCAAGAGAGGTCGTTTATTTATTTATTAAATGTTCGTACAGCTTCAGTTCATCGGAGAATAAAATAATAATCAATGTTATTATGGGTATGAGAATTTCGTGAATTTCGAATTTTTTATTTGATTGCAATATTTGGTTCGTATTTGAGAGGAAGACTCGGTCAGGATTCAGAGATGATGTTTTCTATTTTCGAATTCCTAATGCTCTGTTGGAATTGGATGATAAATCTGTTACCCGGTAATTGAAGTCTGAATTCACATCTTGATTTTTTGCAACTCCCTACAGCACGAACATGAAGGTTCGAAAATGCCGAAGAAGCAGCAATATAGTGTATGAAACCCACATGAAATTCATACACGGAGAAACTATGAGGCATTTAAGAAAAATTATTCAATACGCATAAAACATATAAAGCAGAAATTGTTCAAAAGAGAATTCTATCATAAAAATTCTCAAATTCACTCTGTTATATTTTAAGATGATTAGCATAAGAAGAAGGGGGGGGGGGCGAGAAAATAATGAATCAGTAAGCCAATTTGATAATTTAATTAGTACAACTTAATTTAGAATATTTAGATAAATGTATCTGACGCTAAGAGTCAGGGACAAATAATAGCTTCTACAACTGAAGTTCTCTATGAACTACTGTTAAAGATTTTAATTATTCCAAATTTCAATTCATTAAGGTCATTTTTTAAACGACTCTAAAAAAGAAAGTTAAATTTCAGTCTGCACCTTATGAAATGAAATTTCAAAGACTTAAAAATGCTTTTAGAAGCTTTTCCACTTTTAAACTTTTCCAAAGAATGCGGGCACATTAAAATCCGTATTATAGACACGGGAAATATTCTTACAACATTTTTACGAAAGAAAGGAAACTTACTTTTAAAAACTCATTAAAATAATACCTTTATCTGATTTGTGTAAATGAATAAGCATAAATGTTAAGCATAATAAGCAAATATTGTATGTAATGTCTTCTATCACGAAGCAAAATAATTTTTACACGAATTATTTCTTCCTAAATTGAAAAATATTTATCTGCACTTCATGGCATCAAATCACACGAAGTAATTTTGAAGTCATGAAGAGATGACGGAAGAAAAGTTTAAATAGTTAACTAGAAGGCAACAGAAGCTAGAGACTAAAAAGTAAAGCTTCAAACAGACAAAACTTTATGAGCAATTATTCCAAATTACTGATATAACTGCCCAGATCTGTCTCTCACTGATCCGGTAACGCTCTGACGTCACCAACAATAAAATTCGCGCCATAGCACTGCGAAACGTTAAACAGCATTATTTCATTGTTAGAGCACCTAAATTTGAGTAATTTTAAATTTAAAAGAGTAATTATCGTTCTAATTTCAAATTTAATATTCTAAAATAGTGAAATAAAATTTTCTACCGATTGATATAAAATTTATTTCGCTATGATCAATAGTTCCCGAGAAATTTTAAATTATATTAATCATATAATTCAAATTAATTTCCGTTTTTCAATAGAAAGTAGTAAATCACGTCAGTGGTATATCATGCGCGTGATATAGTTTGGACACCACGATGCATATGATTATTTATTGCAATCTTGATAATGTAATTTGATAATATTTTTGGGCAAAGTTAAAATTTACACAAAGACATCTGAAGTACAAGGAAAATTGTTAAACAACGAAAAATACTTCACACTGAATGTTGTTTACCAAGAGGTTTTTTGAATAAAGAAATATGTAAATAAAAATGTTTTCAATCAATGTTAAACATTTCTCTCGCATATATATCTATTTAAACACGTCAAATTTGACGGGTAATCTCTCGAATGAAGGGCGAAAATATGTAATGAAAGTACGTTACGAAATGAATGAAATCGGGTAATTTGCTAAATAATAAGCAATCTTTATGTTAAATACAGCAATTCTAAGCCAGCTATCTCTTCTTCCACAAAATATACAAAATTTAATTACTTTTTAAATGACTATAAAAGTAATGCCAAATAGCTTACAATTTTCATGGCGAATTTAATTTTTTTTAAAAAAAACCACACATCTACGTAAAGACAAGTCTTTTGTTCGCTGGAACATTTATGTTTTTATTTTCCCACAAAATGGGATTTTTATTGATTATGTTTAATTTAATAAAAACTACCATAATGGTAAGTACGAAAAAAAAATTCTTTTCACGACTGGATTTAAAATTCTTATCATTATGTCTCGCATCCAGAATAATGTGAATCGATTTATAAGCTTTTCCTCTCTATCTTTCATGCTCATTCATATATGGAAAAGGAAATAAAGTTGTATGAAATATTCATGAATACTGATTATTATCCAGATATCAATGGAGTACAACGGATTCATATAATCATTAATCTAAAACTACTAAAAAGCTTTCCTTTTTCTAGAAAATCTATTTAATAATATGAAACCATAACTAAAAACAACCATATATTTTCTGTCAAAAAGCGTAAGAAAAAAAAAAGGAATGCTTTTAAATTAGAAATCATTTAATATTTTTAAGAAATCATTCATATAAATATTTTTTTAAAAAAAATCACATACAGAAGTAATAATGATGTCATCTCAAAGATTATTCTTTGCTTCTGGATTATTTAATTTCATGATCTAATATATAAGGCATTAAAAAGAGAAGATTTAATTTTTTAAATAAATGAACATATCTGATTTCTTCCGTTAAAAGTGCATTCATTACATGGAAATTTATCCTCTTTTACGTGCACGGCGTTGCCCGTGGAATCAGGACTTCAACAAAATGGGGGGGGGGAAATCCCCAGAATGACGCGAAAAAGTTTCGAAAACAAAATCAAAGCAAAAGGTACACATTATTGATTTTCCCGCTTATTTTTCTTTGCGATAATGACATTTATCAAAACAGAAATGTGTATATTATTGAGTTTGCCCGCTTCGTTTTCCTCTCGACACTAACGCGAATGTAATGACGTTACCTATCGGAAGGAATCGGATTGTAGATATGCATGCTGGGAATGAAAGCATATGACGTCACCTGCCGCGAGGAAGATCACGCACCAGCCACTGAAAGTGCAACAATGCATTCTGGGATCGTCCGGAGAAACTCTCGCTGTTAAATCTCGTTAGCAAGAAAACTGTTTGAAAAGATCAGGGAAAAATCAATTAAAAAAAACGAAAAAAAAAAGGTATTTTAATCGTTCAAGTTTTAAATCCGACAGAAACGTTCCAGTTGTAAGCTGAAAAAAAATGAAAATTATAGAGATGTTAGAACATCAGATGCGATAATTTTCAGAAATCCTTATTAAAAATTACCATAAAAGTGACCATTTTTCAAAAATTTCTGAAAATTCAGTAAATTATGTTATACGTACGAAACAAACTTCATTAGAACGGAAATCGTCTGTTCTTTCCGATGGTGTAACTGTTTTTTTCGTACAATTATTCGAAGCCATGCTAATGAGAAATGAGCGCGAAAAATCACCTAAAACAACACAAAATATTAAGTAAAAAGTTTCTAGATTAAATTTTAAAATTCCGGCTTCGAGGTGCATTCAGTCACCATTACGACTACCTGTGTGCTAAATTTCAAGGTTGTAAGTGCGATAGATTCGTCTGGACACCGCACACAAACATTGCCCTTTTATAAGAATAGATTTAATTAAAGTCTTGCAATTTCGATTAGTTTTGAAATCGTACAATTTACATACTTTGAAGGCATGTAGTTTGTAAGCATAATTTCTGAATACCTTTTAAGCCATGCATTATATGCATGCTATCAGACTCTGATAACTTAAAAGACGAATTATACTAGACTAAAAGACTAGTCATATTAGTAAAATACAAAAACGCTGCGAGGAAGATTATACTTAAAATAGAATTCTTATGATTATTATCTTGCATAAAAATTAATGGAAAAAAGAAAACTAAAAAATGCTGGCACCACTTTGGTGTGGCAGATTTTTGAAAATTTATGTTATGCTGATTTTTTCCCCTCCAAAGCTCATACATTTTTTTATTTTAATTATATTTTATTTCAAGTTCATTAATCATTAATGCAATTCATAAAACAGACGCAGTGATGTGTATTACAATAAATGCATCGATTTATTGAATGGTTAACAAAAATATCTTTAATCTGCACCCATAAACGTATTTTTTCCTGATAGTTGTTTTCTCTTAGTGATTTCGAATTTCAGTTCTTATAAAATAGACTTTCTAACTAGTCACGTCCAAATCACACAGACTTGTGTGTCATAAATGAACTACCTTCTCATTTCGGAAACAAACATATTCTCCCATTTTCCCCACTAACTCTATTTTATACTTGCATTTGTACTAGCCATTTTTCGCAAGAAACCACGTCTGATCGATCGCCTTTAATGATGAAGACATGCGTCATGGCAATTGTACTTTTCCCCTTATATTTTCTTACTTTAGTTTTTCCCCTACAAATTAAACAGACTAACGCAGCGCTGCAAACCTCCAAAAAGAAAAAAAAATATCAGTTTCCATATTATGGCTCATGCCGGGTCGGTCGAGCATAATTTATGACAGTCGTAAATTCAACATGACAGCCTAAAAACGCCCTCAAATGCCACTACCAATACCGATTCCTGGAACGCCATTCCAAATGATTGGACGCTACAGGAAGATATATGTAATGCACAAAAAAAAAGGATTATATTATTATAAGTAAGCATAACAGAAAAGGAATATGGAAAAAGTATATGTAAGGTAATCTTCAATTTCATATAGGTAATTACTTTTTAATGCGCTCTAAAATTTAAGTCACGATTAAAAACCTTTGAAATAAAAAAAAAGAATTCTTTTTTCCGGAATTTAATAAAAATGAAAGATATTCATTAATTTTTTTTAAAAAAAAGCACTTTGTTACTTTGACATGAATGCACACTGAAGTGCCACAAGTTACGAGATACTCCTAATATCGTGTGGAACCTCCTTTTGCCCGGCGAAGAGCAGCAACTCGACGTGGCATTGAGTCAACAAGACGTGGGAAGTACAATCGTTCGAACTCACATTTTATAGTGAAGATTTGGTCACGAAGGGACCGACCACAAAGTGATGAAGAAAATGATTTGGGCTCACCCCGTTTAACAAAAAGATGACAATGTTGTGAAATTTCCATCAATTGTTTTGTTTCCTGTTTGTACTTACATACATTTTGTTAAAAATAGCATGTAAGATCGCATCGGGAAGATATAAAGGTTTTCTTAAAAAATCCCAAATTTTCCGCATGTTTTTTTCTTATAACATAGAGAGTTTTCAACTTAATTATAAGAAACTTCCACAATACGTGTCAATATGTTAGTAAAGCAGTGTAGTAACATTTGAAGTAAATACTTGAACATTAGAGTAAATAAGAGTGTTCGTGGAACATAATTTTTTACTGCGCATGTGCGAAACGTACTATAATTTTTCTTTCTTTATTTGAGAGCCAGAGATGCATAGGGCAGCTTATAAAAAAATTCTAGTCGAATAACATTAAGATTTAGAAAGATGTCGGCATTGCAGCGAGCAGAATTTCCGTTGCTTTTCAAGAGAAAATAAATGTTAAGGGGGTTTCCACAAATGGCTGCTTTTTAAACCAGAATCTTCGAATAGTTTTATTAAATTTTATAAAGGCTGAATACCATACTAATAAATAAAAGACAATTTAAATCACTGTGACAATTTTAATCACTGAATAAGTAATTCAAGTTTAACAACGATAGAATTGTGCTAAGACCCCCGCTGAATGAACGAATTCTTAAAATTATCACGAAACAAAGAATTTCATTTTGGAAATCTATTTCTCGTAATAAATAAGAATCAGCAGCAATATCACATTTTTAAAGTAACAAATATTAATTTCAAGCAGTCGACAGTTAAATTATAATCGGCAGAAAAAGACACAATAACTCATAAATTAAATACTAAGGACTTTTTTAATTAGAGAGGGGGAAAATCAATAACTACTGTTCAGCAACGGATTCCGAGACTACCACTTTTGGACGATTTTACACCGGAAAGGGGTATCAGGCAATGAGTCATACAGGCGCATTTCCGGATTTCTTTGTTAGATCACGCTAAGTAAATTGTAAACATCACCCTTCCATTCTTCACTTCCCCCCTATTTTGATGAAAATAACTCCGCCCGGCGCCTGCGTAAAAGCGCGGAGGGTTTCCGAATCCGTTGCTAAACAATACTCAACAACAGTGGCGAATCCGGGGGGGGGGGGGCTATCGGGCTGCATCCCCCCCAGAGCTAGACCAGGATTCTTTATTTTATTTAGAATCACTACAGTTGTCTTTTCTTAATCTCCCTTTAAGAAAAGTGAAAACATTTCTTCCTGTCTTTTGACAGGCTCGAAAGTTTTCCCACTTTTGTAATCATTCCACTCGTATTTGCAGCGTTGACAAGGTCAAAAACATGTTTTTGCTAGTTATTTCATTGTGTTTTTTGTTAAATTATCGAAAGTATTGTGGTGTTCGTTATGATTCTTATTGTCAGGTGAGTCAAGTCGGTAAAGTTAAAGTGTTTTGGTTTACATAAGCCATAAGATTTGACATTCGTCACGACGATACATAACTTTTTATACCTCACCCGCCCACACACACACACCCAGACCAAATCCTGGATACGCCACTGCTCAACAGTAGTGGCCAATGAAAACGCATTACCCTAGATTTTATCATATTTTATACAAGAGGCTGGTGCAATTACTTAAAGGATGTCGCAATAGTAAAAAAGATTGTGCAATCATCCGTTCCTATTGAAAACTGATCAAAATTACCTTTTTTTTCCAGCTGTATTATTTGACCGATTTAAATTTATAATGCCATGTTTATAAAAAAAAAATGTAAGTGGTGCGTTTTCACTTACCACTCTGTGGTTACAAATAAAGCAAAGCGGGTTTTTTTTTTTTTTCTCCTCTTCACACGGTTGATAAAATTTTTTATTTTTACTTTGGATACAAAATCCTTGACCTTTGATTCAGTGATGCTGATTCCTATAACTGGGCAAAAATATTAATAAATAAATAAATAAAACATAATACAGGGTTATTCAAAAGGAATCATCCGATTTCAAAATGCTATATTTTTATAAAATACACGACACAGAATGATAAGTAATACATGAATACAAAGGAAAAATATGGAAGTTCTTTTTACAAGTGTTCGATATAACTTCCTTTAGTTACACGTATAATGCCAAGAAAGTATGTAAATGGTAACGATTGTAATTGATTGTACAGCAGCAGAAATCCGTTGTTTAAGTTCACATAAATTTGTGGGTAATGGTGGCACATAAACTTGATCTTTTACAAACTCACAAAGGAAGAAATCGCATGGGGTCACAACAGGTGGCCAGCTGTGTAACATCAAGTCATCTGGTCCACTTCGACCAATCCAACTGCAAGGTAGCTCCGTGTTAAGGAAACGACGAACCTCTGTAGCCCAGTGGGGTGGTGCCCCATCTTGTTGGAAAACGAAGTTGGAGAGATCTTCCTTTATCAGATGGAAAAGCCAGATTTCCAACATATCCAAATAGGTACTGCCTGTGACTGTTTTTCCGTTAAAAGGGATGGTCCATAAATCTTTGATACGGACATCGCACAGAAAACGTTCCCTTTCGGTGAGTCTCGTTCAAGTTTAATCCAGGTATGAGGATTTGTTAAGCCCCATACGCGCACATTATGACGGTTCACTTTCCCACTCAAATGGAAGGAGGCCTCGTCACTGCAAACAAGTCGGGTGCAAATATCATCCACTTCCCCAGCATGTAGACAGAAATTCAATCCATGTTCGTTACCACCAAGCCTCAGTGCTTGCAAGGATTATAATTTGTATGGCTTGTAACACAATTTTTCCCTTAACACTCGCCGAACAGCAGGGTGAGGAATGCCCAGTTCTCGACTGGCACAAACAGTCGACTTCTTTGGGCTTCGCAGAAAAGTGCCTCTCACTCTTTCGGCATTTTCCGGAGATATGCCTGGTCGTCCTCTACTTTTCCCTTTACAAAGACATCCACTGTTCCCAAACTGATGATACCACCTTCGAATATTCTGAACAGTAGGTGGATTAATTCGGTACTTTTTACGAAATTCACGCTTAACAGTGATTACAGATCCACATCTCGCAAACGACAGCACACAAAATAACTTTCTGCTCCGCAGACGCCATTATCACTTCTGCCGCTAAAAAGCTTCTAAAGCCGGCCATTCACTTGAAGTATAGCCATGCCAATTGTCCCTAAGCCCGGTTTTTTCCCCACCCATTTTAATAGAAAAATACAGGCACGCCATTCACTTGCATTTAAAAGGACGCTAACTCTGAACCTTCTTTCTCTCGATCTTCTTTTCCCTCTCTACAGCTGTTTGTGAATCTGTCTCCGATTATCCCCAGTCCGCAGATTTTAATTTATGTTACCCTCGAAGCGAGGCTTCGATCTACGCAAGGCATTGTTCTTTTCGCTAGCCTCTTTCAGGGTCCCTCTGGTTTTTCGTTCCGATTTCAGTCCAGACGGAATTCAACCACCACAAGCCATTTGGCTCATTTCCACATATTTTGATGGCTTTTCCCTTCTCGTATTCCAAAATATCCAGTTTATCTGTGAAGTGAATGGCCGGCTTAAAAAAGCTTCGTGAAATAGCTTCACGAGGAACACACAAGCGCCATCCATTGTTCACAATATAAAACTTAAAATATTTTCCCTTTTTATTCATGTATTACTTATCATTCTGTGACGTCTGTTTTTGAAAATATGGAATTTTGAAACCGGGTGATTAATTTGGAATAACCCTGTATAAAGAATGGAATTTGGTTCTAATATATCCTATATACTACCTCAGTTGTAAACGTCTCTTTTATTTCAACTAATACAAAACCTACAGCGATGAATGAGTTCTCAATGAATGGGATTTTTACCGACTTCAACGATAGCATACTCACTTTGCGTTACAGGGCATTCTTTGTTTCGAAATTTGAGTTAAAAGAAAATTTTTATAGTAACACGAAAATTTGTCATTTTGGCCAATTTAATCTAATTCATATGACCCGTGCTAGAAACACAAGGGGAACATTTATTTGCTCAACATATTTCAGTACTAATAAGCAAAAATTCATAATCATAGCGATCGCGTTGTTTGATCGTTTTGTGTTATTTGTATCGAGTGTTTGATTATTGGATAATTTTGCTTTTATTATTTTTTTTGTACGGCTTCTCTAAATTTCCGGATATTATTTTTTATTTGGATATTTTTCGAAAGTATTTTGGATTTTATAAAGCGGCTCAGGCGAAAAGAAAGCTCAGTTCAGTGCGTGCATCTCTTTATCTTAATAAAAGTTATTTCAAAATTATTACTGTTTAGGACTTAAAAATCTACAATTTTAATTTTCACATAAATAGTTTCAACGGAATTTTTCAAAATTTCTTAACTACAATATTTTTTTTAAGAGAGCAAATTGCTTACCTAAAATTAAATCAAAATTTGTTCTCTTTTCGGCGAAATAAAATTAAGATTTCATATTCAAAATTTTGATATGGCGGTGCAGAGTTCACTCGACGCGGTACTCCGCAACTTATACGTCGTTGCCGTTTTAAAAAATGACGAGAGGCTGTCTTTTCAAACAGCCGCTGATGTTAAAGGCGTAGGACTTCTTTACTCGCGTGACTCTTGTTTCTCGTAAGTTTTTTTTTTTTTTTGTAACTTCTGTTGTTATCCTTTATCTATAAAATAAGACATTAGTTCTGTTTTTAACATATGTAGTTACCGAAATATAGAGGATCTCCCATACCAAGTTTTGTGGCGCTTTGAATCAATTTCCTTCCTGAAACCCCAATGGGAGGAACGTTATCCTGCGTTAAAAGTTAACCCACATTTTTAAAACGTTTTTTTATTTAGAATTTTTCTTCGCTTATTCGTGACAATATATATCATTTCTGTTGTTTAATATCTGAAATCAAGTCGAAGAAAAGAACCCTTGAAGCAGTGAATGAGAGACTTCGGTCTAAAAGATTGACGACAAACCAGATGCCTGGCCAATGACAACAAGGGCTTGCAACCCTCAGAAACTCTAAAAGAACATCCCGTTTCGGGAGATTTGATCAACTTCAACCGAAAACAGATAATAAAGCAATGGCAACAGAAAACTCGACGATATTTACAATTAGCAGATCTTCACCGTTGCAAAGGCTGAAAATAGACACTGAAATAAAACGAGTGCAAGACAAGTTGCTGATGACTTATTGTTGTACAAGGCTTTTGCAAAAGGATTGCGCTGTGACAAAACCCCTGGTTGGTCCCATGGACAAAACTTGCAGACACTGTGATGCAAACTCTTTTCTTTAACAGTCTCAGAGGGGCCGTCGTCTCTTTGCTGCCACAAGAGCAAGATTAATTTACCAGAAATTGTTGCTTGTGATGAACTTAAAATTTTGCTTGAGCGTAATAACAACACAATTGAAAATTTAGACAACATTGGTCAATGTAATAGTGCTTTAGATATGGCCCCTGTCCAAGTAAATCCAGTACATGTTCCAGGACGTGGCCCATTTTGTTTTAAGATTTATGGACAAATGTATCAGACGATCGGTGGCCAGAAGGTCATAATCCCTGCTACTATGGATTATTTATTATGGATTCTGACAAAGCTTTAGAATGACTTGGAAATGCTGCAACTATACCTTGTGACCCAGAAATAATGGTCATGCAGACAATGTTCGTACATCACAATCAACACGTTAAAAAGTTTTTATTAATGCTGTTAAGAGCCTAGGTTAGCTTGAAGAATCAAACGACTGGATTAACTTAATAACATTTGTAAGGTTAATTTTTTATTTTACATTTTATTCCATTGTTATAATAGTATTAGTTTAATGCCAAAAACAAAGCAAACAGCATAGAAATTACCTCACTTTAACTTATGATGAAAGCTAACAATTACTCATCGTGATAATCAACTATTCAAGTGTGATACAATTTCGATGCGAGTTGTTTCCTTGGGCTTGTTTTCATGGAGTTGAGTTTTATAAAATTGTTCAAATGGAGACAGATATAATCTCATGTCTGAAGCTCCGTCAAGCTTACTGCAATATTTGTTCTTAATGTACGCATAAGACAAGAAAACTCTTTCCACAAGCTCTGTGTTTGTGGAAGGTAAAAATTAAAAAGAAGAATAGTTCTTACTATTCTTCTTTCACAGAACAAAGAAATTATTCACATATATTTTCTTTAAAAATCGAATGTACAGAAGAATTAGTCCACAGTTCATTCAATTTTTTTGCTTTGGAAATTTTGCAGTTTCTTGAAAAATCTCTTGATTTCGTTGAATAGATTTAGACTTCAGACTTAACTGCATCAGTACTCGTGGATAGGCTTTTGGACTTAAAGTTTACTTTTCACACAAAGCTTGGGACACAAAATTACAACTTTTTTTTCCCCCTTCCTTTTTGTGTTTTTTACCAATACCAACATTAATTTCGCGCACCTCCAACTGGTGCGTCGCATTTAAAACGGTGCAGAATTCGATTTTAAATAAAACTTCTTAAACCGCTCCCTATCTCCAAGAAACAATTTTAGACATGCAGTGACGGTAAGTGTTTTGGCAATTTTTAGGGAGTGGCAAATACTTTTTCCCTAATCCCTGCTTGTTAGTTGTTGTTTTAATAAGGGAAATATTTTCCCACTTATGAACTGCATTCTCAAAACATAACAGATTCATTCGTCGGAAAAATTCTGTTAAGAAAATATATAATTTTCGAAGTGAGGGAAACATGAATTGCAAAACTGAAGAACATATCAACAATTAACGAAGCTTAGTAATAATGTCAATGTATAGAAGAAGAATTCATGTCAGAAAATTATTCCAAGAATGCACATAAATGTGAAACGCAGGTACTTACCAGTAATTCACAGTTCAATTTGTTTTATAACGAACATATCTAATCCAGAGTCACTCATTTCATGAATTTCAAACCGAATGAGTTTTCATCTTCAAGACGGTCTTTGGGAGCATTTTACAGCCATTTTAAGCACAGAAACATTGTCCGCCAGTTTAGTCCCAGTATCCTAAAAAAATACATCCGTTATGTCACACACTTTATAACAATAAAGATAATCAATACTGAACTTTTATAATATTATCCATATTAAGTAACAAAAAATTAAGGACAAAAACAAGTTACAGTCGACGCTCGTTATAACGACCGCACATTATAAAGACCATTCCATTATAACGACCAGTGATAAAATTCCCAACTGTGTTTACCTATGCATTCTATGTTATTTTACTTCCGGTATAACGACCCTACAGTGTCGTCTAATTCCAATACAACGTCCGAACTCAGAGGACACTCTTCCTGGTATTTTCCCAAAAAGAACATGTTTCTAAACGTGTAACTTGAAATGACCTTGATTATTGTATTGCCAAGCTTCGTAGATGTAGAGCCTTCAATGTTACAGTTCACCTCCCCCCCCCGCCCCCCCCATTACCACTCACCACAGCGCGGAAATTAAAATAGCCTAGAATAAAAAAATGTTTCAAGTGCTATTGAGACTTAAAAATTTTTTTTGAAAGGCAAGAAAATACAGAACATTATTTATCATGTTTAACTGAAATGGAAAATTATGTTTTGCAAAAATCACATATGCAGAAAATACAAACAACCATTTCTGATTTTTTTTCTTTACAGAATAAATGTTTTGTAAGTATATAACACCCTTTATTTTCTACTTTAAAATCTGTTTCAGAAATACATTTTTAATTGATAAAATTTTATTTTTAATGCCAATGATAAAAAATCATTTGAGTATTTAATTGAAATCTCTTTAAAAATCGCCTATTTTTACGGAACTGCTGAGCGTGCATGTGTACATTTTTTAATTATATCCACTATATCGACCACCCGTTATAAAGACCTTTTGCTGTGGGACGCAGAGGGTCGTTATAACGAGCGTCGACTGTATTACTTAGTGTGGCGTTGTCATCAAATTGAGTGAAAATTCATTCAGAGGTTAAGTCAATTTTAAACCTTTTATAGGAAAAAGGCAATCATGTATAAAAAATGTGAAGAAAACTTGTGAATATTGAAATTGAAAGCACTGCTAATTGCATTAAAAGATTTCAAGCAGTTTTATTCTCAATTCGCAGGTTACTCTAACAAAATTAGTGACGACACACAACCAAAATGTAGAATTACTGCAGTGGCAAGTAAAAGTTTCCATAATGCAAATTTATCACTTCGCTAAGTTTATACAGGGTTTCAATTTGAAATGTAATAGTTGAGTAATTAATCGATTGGGCTGCTCAAAGAAACCCCTGAATAAAACAGCCAAAAGTTTAAAAAGAAAATCTGTCATTTACAGTAAAAGTATTATTTTTTTTATTTCACTTTAAAGAAAATATTTTTTTAAATGTACTGAAACAGAAAAGAAATGTTCAGGCGCTGTACTGACACGAATATCTAAGTTCAATACACATCAAAACGCCTACTTTTACAGTATCAGCCAAATATGGAAAAAGAAAACTTGCTACAACAAATTAAAGGCATCTATTCTGTTTACAAAAAATGCCGGAATATTCTTTTTTTCCATATTTGATTAACATTTGAACTCTCTTATTAAATAAACATGAACAAAAAGTTTTATATGTGTATTAAAAAGTAAAAACCAATTTTTCAATCAAAAGTTTACGGGTCAAAAGAAAAACATAAAAGGGTAAAGCACTGACAAAATTACATTCATATGTTGTGATTTTTAATGAATGTTTAGGAATTTTCTTTCTTTTGTTATTTATTCTGATTTCATTTCCTTCTCGCACTGTTTTCAGCGCCTCACGCATTTATGTTTTTTCTTTGACCCCCGATATTTGATAAAAGCATTATTTTCTACTTTTTAGACTTCTGATAAATGTACGTCCTTAAAAAATTTATTTTTATTTTTTCTATCTTCCAGTCTTCTATATTTCACAATTC
>BGPR01012435.1:0-20429 GCA_013235015.1 Araneus ventricosus
TCAGAAAACGATTTACAAAATTTCCCAATCTGATATAGGTACCACTATCAGTAAAGAGGCATTTAAAATAAAACTGTGCGATAGAAGGCCGCACATGCAGACATACTATTCTACAAACATTCGCGTAATCAAAGGGGCTCTGTCTCATGATACCACCTCAAGTCGAATCTGATTGACTGATCGGATCATGTCACCGGTCACATGGATTTCTTGCCAATATCCCAGAAATTTTTGTGATTTTGAATGTGCGCGTTTGTTTCAATTACAAGCTTATGATACTTTACGTTTTCAATGAAAAAGCGAAGCTCCGAGGTTCTCGCTTTGCTGAAAGCGAAGCCACTGATGTTTTTTGAAGTTAAAAAAAAATTGCCTGGGACCCACTTCAGATGTCGCAGGCATACCGTGCGCATGCGAAATCAAAAGGTCACGTGAGCTAACAAACCAATTAGATTCGACTTGCGTAAAGTGCTATAATGGGACTGAGGCGCCTGTCGCGTAATAGCCGAGATAAATATATACTGTCTGGCTTTTATTGTGAGTTATAATTGTACGCCCTTCAATGAATAATGGGAACAGTAACAAAGAAGGAAGTAACAGAATTTTAAATTTCAGCTTTTGATCATCTGTTTTAGTGAGATTTATTTTCTCATATAGAAATTAATAAAATTTCAAATATTTCAAATGCTTGAATTCTATAGACGCTATGAATCAAATTGCATACTGTATTTAAAATATGTCCTTTTATAAAGGTATTCAAAAGGGGTTTTGAGAAAATTAAAGGGGGATAATACACATCAAGGCGAACAATAAATGCAATAAATCATAGAGTCGCAAAATGACGATGAGTGGGTGAAAATGACGTAGATTGGGGTCTTGTAAGATATTCACCTCCCTTGTCTTCTTCTGGGATCATCTGAAATCACTCACTCATGAAACATCGGATGGTCTAATAGAGAGGATCATGACCGCTGCAACAGAAATCCAGGAAACACCCAGATTCTTCGTGCGCTGTTGTGCTCCATGCAATGAATTCCGCGGGTGCTACTTTGAACAACTGGTGAAACAATTTTATTTTTTCTGGCTATTACAATCTGTGCTGTACCTCTCCTGTCCAATAAATAATTTCTGTTATGTTTTTTTGTTTCATCCCCGTCAAACTTTCAGATACTTTTTGGCGATTTCCACCGTTGCAACGTCGTTAGCGATCTCATGTTTCTTTGCATTTTCGTATCGTCTTGATGTGCACTATAACCCCTTTAATTTCGTCAAAACCCTTTTTGAACACCCTGTATATTGTGTTATTTTTCCCGATCAATTAAGTTAATATGCATTAGTGATAAATTTCCAAAATATATAGATATATCCAAAAGATATAGATATTCCAAATATATAGACTCTTTTAGCAATACAGAATAAATTTTCACCCATTGTATCTGTGAACTTTTGAGAATAAAGAGAGATATAATAGAAAACAGAAAGCGCATTTGCCATAGAACCTAATTCCGGGATTCATTAAAATGTCAAGAACAAAATACGCAAAAAGAGCAGCTGATGACATTACACTTCCGATTTCTTCCCTACATCCATTCACCTTATTGAATGAGTGGTAAGGTGGAACATAGAACGCGCTCACCTACATTAATTTGAGATTATACTACTACGTTCAAAACGTGTTGGGACTTATTTTATTACTGAACAATGAATATGGATGGATCCTACTTATTTGGCCCTTTCTTCGAAGTAACTAGCCTCTACAACTATACATTTTTGGCATCCTTCATACAATCATTTAAATGCGGATTGCATATCCTCATTTGTCACCTCCTCCAGTGTCTTCGTTGTTGAGGCTCTTCGTAACTTGACAATTGCTGTTCTTTAATGAATCCGACTGTATTCGGAGAAATTTTTTTGAAAAGTAATTTATATATATATTTTAATGTTATTTTTCAACTGAATATGTTTTAAAACTATGAAAATATGGGAAAATTAGGCTTTCAAAATAATATTTTTTAAAAAAAACTGAGAAATTTGACGAAAAATAACTAAAATATTTGCCTTACGCTAACAGCCATAGACAAAATCATATTCTAAATATAAATAAATCCTTGTAGAAGTACATTTTTATGACAGTTATCTGTGTTAAGCTCTAAAATATTTCTTGTACTTCAAAATAGTTTTGAGATATAGCTGAACATAGTTACTAAACTGGCATTTTTTCAAAAAAATGCTTTTCGTTTATATTTAAGCAGTTAAAAATAATACTTAATTTTTAAATTGACCTTAGTTTTTAGAGGAAAACATCAAGCATATTACAGAAAACAATCTTAGAAAATTTCATATCAATACTTGAATAACTTTTTGAGAAATCATTGTTACGGTAGACAGTTTTCCTCAAAAATATCATTTCTCAGAAAACACAGTTAAAGTTTTCATGTAACATAAACTAATGCTTACAGTTTTGTAATAAAACAGCTGCAACTCCATTTGTAATTCACATAGAGTAAAAAGTGAATCAGTTTTAGAAAGCTGATTAAACAGGCTACAAAATTAAGTCATGATTTTTTTTATAATTTCATCGAAAACGACGATTTTAAATCAGTCGGATACCTTAAGCAAATTCGTAGTATGAGGAAAAATCACATGCAGCGAGATCAGGGGAATAAGATGGTTGTGAAAGTCAGGGTGCGTAGTGAGAAATTGCTGCAAAAATTAAGAACTTTTAAGGACTTTTTAAGCACCTTAACCACAAAAATTAAGCACCTTTATACAACCATGCATATGTAGAACCACATATTCTCTAAGCATAGGATGTTTCTGTTTTATAGTTCTGCATAGTTTTTATTGAAAAAGATTTTAAAATGTATATTTTTTAATTTTAAACATGCATTCTCTTTTATTTTAATATTTATTTTTGTATTTGCAAAATGACTTCTATTGTACAATAAAGGATGCCTTTTTGATTTGTCCAAAACATAAAAATGATAATGCAAACTGTCACTACCAAAAATTAAAAAAAACTTTTATAAGATTAACAATAAAAATCTGACCTTTTTCAACTTTTCTTAAAATTATCAAATTACCAGTTAATTTAGATTACCAATTAATTTGCCCCTTCGGGATAACCATTCCAGTACTTCACTATATGGCGGTGGGAAAAAAAGTCATTAATAATCCAGTCAACGAAGGGTTTGAAAAAAATATTGAATCAAATAGTTTTGAAAATTGGTAAACATGTTTGTGAAAGGCTCCTGATGAACATACTAAAAGTCCCCGGTACTGGGGGGCGAGCTTATGACACCATCTCGAATTTCATCCCTCCTTTAGTTTTTTTCTTGAATACCTCAAAAAGTATTCAGTTTTCAAATTACAATTGATTTAAGAAATTAAAGAGCGTAAAATTACCACAAATGCATGACTTTATGTTTCTTCTGTCTTTAACAGTTTCCGAGGTAATGAGTCTCAAAGTTTGCCGCCAACTTGGATTTTATTCCCCCCCCTTTTTTTATAGTTTTTCTTTTATATCTCGAAAACTATCAAAAATAGAAGAAAAATAAAAGCACGTATTTGTAGGGAATTTTATGATCATTAATTTGTTGTATTATATGTTGAATTGAAAACTGAATAGTTTTTGAGATTCAAAAAAGACTAAAAAAGGGGGATGAAATCCAAGATGCCGGCAAACTTTGAAACCCATTATCTCAGAAACTATTAAAGCTAGAAGAATAATAAGTGCGTTTATTCGTAGGTAATTTCACGCACTTTAATTTTTTAAATCAGTTGCATTTGAAAATTGAATAGATTACGAGAAATCGAAGAAAAACTAAAAAAGGAGGATGAAATCAGAGATGGCGGCGCGAGCAATACCCCAGGACTGGTGACTTTTAATATGTTCATCAGAAGCCCCTCACGAAAATGTGCACCAATTTTCAAAACCATATATGATTTAAGGTTTTTCCCACCCTCATTTTGGGTCTTCGTTGACTGGACTATAAGCGCTATCTTAACATGTGTGGATACACCTGGATCTATCACACCCTGGATTCTTTCTTCGAATTCTTTCCTTTCCTCGGTTTTCATTCTTGATAGGTCCGGTATTCTTTTCTTGATACATCTGGTAAACAAAGCTTTATGACTATGCTTTCGATTTATCGTATTCAACGTCAGAGGAAACAAAAAAGAATGTTTTCTTTGCACTTCTTGAGAAAATTAAGCACTTTTTAAGGACCTTTTTTCAAAATTAAGCACTTTTAAGGTGCTTAAAACTGGTTTTCAAATGTAAGCACTTTTTAAGCACTTTTCATGACGCTACGCACCCTGAAAAATTAGCAGTTATACGGCCTAGATTGGTCAGCAGAAAAGAAATTTTTCTGCGTCATTATAATAATAGACCAGACGTTTCCAGAACAAACCCAACTTGATGCAATGCATCAAAAATTAACAGTTATACTGCCTAGATTGGTCAGCAGAAATGAAATTTTTCTGCGTCATTATAATAATAGACCAGACGTTTCCATAACAAACCCAACTTGATGCAATGCATCAAAAATTAACAGTTATACTGCCTAGATTGGTCAGCAGAAATGAAATTTTTCTGCGTCATTATAATAAGAGACCACACATTTCCAGAACAAACCCAGCTTGATGCAATGCATCCAAAATTAGCAGTTATACTACCTAGATTGGTCAGCAGAAATGAAATTTTTCTGCGTCATTATAATAAGAGACCACACGTTTCCATAAATTAGTCGATCGCTAGGTTCGGTTACGTATTGCTGTGACTGGACGTCTTATACCTCAGATATATTCTGGAAGAAACTCTGACCATACGTATGTCAACAGAGACTCAGCTGCGAGAATTTCTATGCGTCCAATCTCTAAATAGGATGAACTCGTACCTGGAAACTGTAAATTATATTCTGTATTTAATATTATCCTGTACTTTTTTCCCTGTATCCTAAACACAACTGTGACTGGACGTCGTACCTCCAGACATATTCTGGGAGAGAACTCTGACCAGACGTATGTCCAACAGGGCGCTCAGCTGCGAGAATTTCTATGCATTCCAGTCTCTAAATATGATGAACTCATTGCCGCAAACTGTAAATTATATTCCTGTATTTAATATTAACCTGTACTTTTCACTGTATCCTAAACAACTGTGACTGGACGTCGATACCTCAGATATATTCTGGAAGAAACTCGACCATACGTATGTCCAGCAGAGACTCAGCTGCGAGAATTTTCTATGCATTCAGTCAGTCTCATACTTGATGAACTCGTACCTGGAAACTATAGTATATTCCTGAATTTAATATTAACCTGTACTTTTTCCTGTATCCTAAACTTACAACTGTGACTGGACGTTGATACCTCAGATATATTCTGGAAGAAACTCTGACCATACGTATGTCCAACAAGTCCAGCTGCGAGAATTTCCATTCCAGTCTCTAAATACTTGATGAACTCGTACCTGGAAACTTCTGCAAATTATATTCCTGTATTTAATATTAACCTGTACTTTTTTTCCCTGTATCCCCTAAACACATCTGTGACTGGACGTTGATACCTCAGATATATTCTGGAAGAAACTCTGACCATACATTATGTCCAACAGAGACTCAGCTGCGAAATTTCTATGCATTCCAGTCTCTAATCTGATGAACTCGTACACAAACTGTAAATTATATTCCTGTATTTAATATTAACCTGTACTTTTTTTCCTGTATCCCCTATTACAACTGTGACTGGACGTCCGATACCTCGAATATATTCTGGGAAAACTCTGACCATACGTGTTCGTCAACAGAGACTCATGTTAAATTTCTATGCATTCCAATCTCTAAATGTGATGAACTCGTACCTGGGAAGCTATAAATTGCTCTGTTCACCAACTTATTTAATATTAACCTGTACTTTTTCCCTGTATCCTAAACACAGCTGTGACTGGACGTTGATACCTCAGATATATTCTGGAAGAAACTCTGACCATACGTATAATCCAACAGAGACTCAACTGCGAGAATTTCATGCATTCCAGATCTCTAAATGTGATGAACTCATACCGGAAACTGTACATTATATTCCCTGTATTTAATATTATCTGTACTTTTTCCCATATATCCTAAACACAACTGTGGCAGGACGTCGTCACCTCCAGGTATATTCTGGAAGAAACTCTGATATACGTATGTCCAACAGAGACTCGCTGCGGGGAATTTCTATACATTCGAATCTCTAAATGTGATGAACTGATGCCGGAAACTGTACATTATATTCCTGTATTTAATATTATCCTGTACTTTTTCCCTATATCCTAAACACAGCTGTATTTGGACGTCATCCTCAGATATATTCTGGAAGAAACTCTGACCATACGTATGTCCAACAGAGACTCAGCTGTTAGAGGTACATGCATTCCAGTCTCTAAATATGATGAACTCGTACCTGGAAACTGTAAATTATATTCCTGTATTTAATATTAACCTGTACTTTCCTGTATCCTAAACACAACTGTGACTGGACGTTGATACACTCAAGATATATTCTGGAAGAAACTCTGACCATATGTCCAACAGAGACTCAGCTGCGAGAATTTCTATGCATTCGAATCTCTAAATGTGATGAACTCATACCGGGAAACTGTACATTATATTCCTGTATTTAATATTATCCTGTACTTTTTCCCTATATCCCTAAACACAACTGTGACTGGACGTCGATACCTCAGATATATTCTGGAAGAAACTCTGACCATACGTATGTCCAACAGAGACTCAATAATAAATTTCTATGCATTCCAATCTCTAAATATGATGCACTCGTACTGGAAACTGTAAATTCTTATGTTCCCTTAATATTTAATATTAACCTGTACTTTTTTCCTGTATCCCTAAACACAACTGTGACTGGACGTTGATACCTCAGATATATTCTGGAAGAAACTCTGACCATACGTATGTCCAACAGAGACTCAGCTGCGGGGAATTTCTATGCATTCGAATCTCATCATGAGTAAAGACTCATACCAGGGAAACTGTACATTATATTCCCTGTATTTAATATTAACCTGTGTACTTTTTCTTGTCCTAAACACAGCTGTGACTGGACGTTGATACTCAGATATATTCTGGAAGAAACTCTGACCATACGTATGTCAACAGAGACTCAGCTGCGAGAATTTCTATGCATTCCGAATCTCATCATGATGAACTCATACCGAAACTGTACATTATATTCCTGTATTTAATATTATCATACTTTTCCCTATCCTAAAACACAGCTATGACTGGACGTCGATACCTCAGATATATTCTGGAAGAAACTCACAGACCATACGTATGTCCAACAGAGATTGACTCAGCTGCGAGAATTTCTATGCATTCCGAATCTCTAAATGTGATGAACTGACCGGGAAACTGTACATTATATTCCTGTATTTAATATTATCTATTGCTTTTTTTCCTATATCCCTACTTTTACAACTGTGACTGGACGTCGATACCTCAGATGTATTCTGGAAAGCTTTATTATACCGTATGTCCAACAGAGACTCAGCTGTTAGGGTACATGCATTCCAGTCTCTCAATATGATGAACTCGTACCTGGAAACTGTAAGAATTATATTCCCTGCAACAATATTAACCTGTACTTTTCCTGTATCCTAAACACAACTGTGACTGGACGTTGATACCTCAGATATATGGAAGAAACTCTGACCATACGTATGTCCAACAAGAGAGACTCAGCTGCGAGAATTTCTAACCATTCGAATCTCTAAATGTGATGAACTCATACCGAGGAAACTGTACATTATCATTCCTGTATTTAATATTATCCTGTACTTTTCCCTATAACTCCTAAAGCACAACTGTGACTGGACGTCGATACCTCAGATATATTCTGGAACTCTGACCATACGTATGTCAACAGAGACTCAGCTGTTAGAATTTCTAGCATTCAATCTCTAAGCCTGATGCACTCATGCCTGGAAACTGTAAATTATATTCCTGTATTTAATATTAACCTGTACTTTCCCTATCCTAAACACAGCTGTGACAGGACATTGATGCCACCCCTCAGATGTATATTAAAGAAACTCTGACCATACGTATGTCCAACAGAGACTCAGCTGCGAGAATTTCTATGCATTGAATCTCTAAATGTGATGAACTCATACCGAAACTGTACATTATATTCCTGTATTTAATAAACCAACCTGTACTTTTTTCCCTGTATCCCTAAACACAACTGTGACTGGACGTTGATACCTCAGATATATTCTGGAAGAAACTCTGACCAGCCCGTATGTCCAACAGGAGACTCAGCTGCGGGGAATTTCTATGCATTCCAAGATCTCTAAATGTAGGTGAACTCATACCGGGAAACTGTGCATTTATGTTCGCAACATTTGTATTGTCACCAGCACCTATATGTCCTAAACACAGCTGTGACTGGACGTCGATACCTCAGATATATTCTGGAAGAAACTCTGACCATACGTATGTCAGCAGAGACTCAGCTGCGAGAATTTCTGTGCATTCGAATCTAAATGTGATAGTCATACTGTTCCTGTATTTAATTCTGTGCTTTTCCTATATCCTAAACACAACTGGCATTTTGGACGTGATACCTCAGATATATTCTGGAAGAAACTCTGACCATACGTATGTCAACAGAGACTCAGCTGAGAATTTCTATGCATTCCAGTCTCTAATATGATGAACTCGTGCCGCGACTTATGAAATTATGTTCCTGTATTTAATATTAACCTGTGCACCACCAGCTGTCTAAACACAACTGTGACTGGACGTCTATACGCAGATATATTCTGGAAGAAACTCTGACCATACGTATGTCAATAGAGACTCAGCTGCGAGAATTTCTATGCATTTCAGTCTCTAAATACTTGATGAACTCACGTACCTGGAAACTGTAAATTATATTCCTGTGTTTAATATTAACCTGTACTTTTTCCCTGCCATAATCCTAAACACAACTGTGACTGGACGTCGATACCTCAAGATATATTCTGGGAAGAAACTCTGACCATACGTATGTCCAACAGAGACTCAGCTGTAGAATTTCTATGCATTCGAATCTCTAAATCATGATGAACTCACATACCGGGAAACTGTACATTATATTCCTGTAAATTTAATATTATCTGTGCTTTTCCTATATCCTAAAGCACAACTGTGACTGGACGTCGATACCTCAGATATATTCTGGAAGAAACTCACAATATACGACATGTCAACAGGGCGCTGCAATTTCTATGCATTCAGATCTCTAAATGCTTAATTGAACTCATACCAGGAAACTGTTTATTATCAGTATATATTTAATATTATCTGTGTACTTTTTCCTATGTCCACTAAAACACAACTGTGACTGGACGTCGATACCTCAGATATATTCTGGAAGAAACTCTGACCATACGTATGTCAACAGAGACTCAACAAGGGAATTTCTATGCATTCCGAATCTCTAATGTGATGAACTCATACCGAGGCTAGCACATTATATTCCTCTTATTTAATATTATCTGTACTTTCCCTATATCCTAAACACAACTGTGACTGGACGTGTTCCTCAGATATATTCTGGAAAACTCTGACCGCGTATGTCAACAGAGACTCAGCTGTTAGAATTTCCATGCATTCAATCTCTAAAATATGATGAACTCGTACTGGAAGCATACCAGAATTATATTCCTGTATTTGAAAATAGTAGCAGCCTACCTTTTTCCCTGTATCCCTAAAGCACAACTGTGACTGGACGTTGATACCTCAGATATATTCTGGAAGAAACTCTGACCATACGTATACCCAACAGAGACTCAGCTGCGAGAATTTTATGCATTCGAATCTCTAAGAAATGTGATGAACTCATACCCGGGAAACTGTACATTATGTTACTGTATTTAATATTATCACCAATACTTTTTTCCTATATCCCTAAACACAACTGTGACTGGACGTCCCGATACATCAAGATATATTCTGGAAGAAACTCTGACCATACGTATGTCCAACAGAGACTCAGCTGCAGGAGATTTCTATGCATTCGAATCTCTAAATGGCAGTGAACTCATACCGAAACTGTACATTTATATTCCTGTATTTAATATTATCCTGCACTTTTCCCTATATCCACTAAACACAACATGACTGGACGTCGATACCTCAGATATTCTGGAAGAAACTCGACCATACGACTGTCCAACAGAGACACAGCTGTTAAATTTCTATGCATTCAGTCTCTAAATATGATGAACTCGTACCTGGAAATTTGTAAATTATATTCCTGTATTTAATATTAACCTGTACTTTTCCCTGTATCCTAAACTTTAACTGTGACTGGACGTTGATACCTCAGATATATTCTGGAAGAAACTCTGACCATACGTTTGTCCAACAGAGACTCAGCTGCAGAGCCTACATGCATTCCAGTCTCATCTCCAGTGAACTCATTGCCTGGAAACTGTAAATTATATTCCTGTATTTTAATATTAACCTGTACTTTTTCCCTGTATCCTAAACACAACTGTGTGACTTGACGTCGATACCTCATATATATTCTGGAAGAAGCTCTGAGCCATACGTATGTCCAACGCAGAGACACAGCTGTGAGATTTCTATGCATTCCAGTCTCTAAATATGATGAACTCGTACCTGGAAACTGTAAATTGTATTCCTGTATTGGCAGTAACCTGTACTTTTTTCCTGTATCCCTAAACACAGCGGCAGTGGACGTCACTCTACTCAGATATATTCTGGAAGAAACTCTGACCATACGTATGTCCAGAGACTCAGCTGTTAAATTTCTATGCATTCCAGTCTCTAAATGAACTCTTACCTGGAAATTGTAAGTTATATTCCCGCAGTATTTAATATTAACCTGTACTTTCCCTGTGTCCCTAAACACAACTGTGACTGGGCGTTGATGTCCCCTCAGATATGTTATGGAAGAAACTCTGATAGCGTATGTCCAACAGAGACTCAGCTGCGAGAATTTCTATGCATTCCAGTCTCTAAATATGATGAACTCGTACCTGGAAACTGTAAATTATATTCCTGTATTTAATAATAACCTGCGCCCTGTATCCCTAAACACAACAGGCTGGACGTCGATACCTCAGATATATTCTGGAAGAAACTCTGACCATACGTATGTCAACAGAGACTCAACTGCGAGAATTTCTAGCCATTCGAATCTCATCATGATGAACTCATTACCGAGCTGTACATTACCTTCCTGTATTTAATATTATCCTGTGCTTTTCTATATCCCTAAACACAACTGTGACTGGACGTCGTGCACTCCAGATATATTCTGGAAGAAACTCTGACCATTATGTCCAACAGAGACTCAGCTGTTAGAATTTCTATGCATTCCAATCTCTAAATCATGATGAACTCATACCGGGAAACTGGCATTATATTCCTGTATTTAATATTATCTGTACTTTTTTCCCTCATCCTAAACACAACTGTGACTGGACGTCATTACCTCAGATATATTCTGGAAGAAACTCTGACCATACGTATGTCAACAGAGACTCAGTTGAGAATTTCTAGCCATTCAGATCTCTAAATGTGATGAACTCATACCGGGAAACTGTACATTATATTCCTGTATTTATGTATCCTGTACTTTTTCCCTACTTTCATCCCTAAAACACAACTGTGACTGGACGTCGATACCTCAGATATATTCTGGAAGAAACTCTGACCGCCATTATGTCCCAACAGAGACTCAGCACAAAATTTCTATACATTCGAATCTCTAAATGTGATGAACTCATACCGGGAAACTGTACATTATATTCCTGTATTAATATATTATCCTGTACTTTTCCCTATATCCCTAAACACAACTGTGACTGGACGTCGATACCTCAGATATATTCTGGAAGAAACTCACGATACGTATGTCCAATAGAGACTCAGCTGCGAGAATTTCTAGCCATTCCAGTCTCTAAATATGATGAACTTTCGTACCTGGAAGCACATGAAGAGAAATATATTCCTGTGTTCAATTAACCTGTACTTTTTCCTGTATCCTAAACACAACTGTGACTGGACGTCTATACATAAGATATATTCTGGAAGAAACTCGACCATACCTTGTGTCAACAGAACTCAGCTGCGAAATTTCTATGCACATTCAGAATCTCTAAATGTGATGATAGACTCATGCCTGGAAACTGTAAATTATATTCCTGTATTTAATATTAACTATTGCTTTTTTTCCCTGTATCCTAAACACAACTGTGACTGGACGTCGATACCTCAGATATATTCTGCAGGAGAAACTCTGACCATACGGCCTATGTCCAACAGAGACTCAGCACAGAATTTCTATGCATTCCAGTCTCTAAATATGGTAATTTCATTACCTGGAAACTGTAAAATATTCACCTTTAATATTAACCTGTACTTTTTTCCCTGTAATCCTAAACACAACTGTGACTGGACGTCTCTCAGATATATTCTGGAAGAAACTCTGACCATACGGTATGTCCAACAGAGACTCAGCTTCGAGGAAATTTCTATGCGTCGAATCTCTAAATGTGATGAACTCGTGCCTGGAAACTGTAAGTGCTGTTCCTGTATTAAGCTATTGGCCTGTACTTTTTCCTGTCCCTAAAGCACAGCTGTGACTGGACGTTGATACCTCAGATATGTTACTGGAAGAAACTCACGACCATGCGTATGTCAACAGAGACTCAGCTGTTAGAATTTCTATGCATTCGAATCTCTAAATGTGATGAACTCATACCGAGAAACTGTACATTATATTCCTGTATTTAATATTATCTGTACTTTTTCCCTGTCCTAAACACAACTGTGACTGGACGTCGATACCTCAGATATATTCTGGAAGAAAACTCTGACCATACGTATGTCCAACAGAGACTCAGCTGCGGAAATTTCTATGCATTCAGATCTCTAAATATGTGATGAACTCATACCGGGAAACTGTACATTATATTCCTGTATTTAATATTATCTGCTGTACTTTTTTCCTATATCCTAAACACAACTGGCTGACTGGACATCGATACCTCAGATATATTCTGGAAAAAACTCTGACCATACATTATGTCCAACAGAGACTCAGCTGTTGTTAAATTTCTATGCATTCCAATCTCTAAATATGATGAACTCGTACCTGGAAACTGTAATTATATTCCTGTATTTATTATTAACCTTTACCTTTTCCCTCTTGTCCCTAAAACACAACTGTGACCTGGACGTTGATACCTCAGATATATTCTGGAAGAAACTCTGATAACATACGTATACCCATAGAGACTCAGCTGCAGCGAGAATTTCTATGCATTCGAATCTCTAAATGTGATGAACTCATACCGGGAAACTGTACATTATATTCCTGTATTTAATATTATCCTGTACTTTTTCCCTATATCCCTAACCTAACTGTGTGACTGGACGTCGATACCTCAGATATATTCTGGAAGAAACTCTGACCATACGTATGTCCAACAGAGCCTCAACTGCGAGAATTTCTAGCCATTCCGAATCTCTAAATGTGATGAACTCATACCGGGAAACTGTACATTATATTCACATAATACAATATTATCTGCACTTTTTCCTATATCACTAAACACAACTGTGACTGGACGTCGATACCTCAGATATATTCTGGAAGAAACTCTGACCATACGTATGTCCAACAGAGACACAGCTGTTAGAATTTCTATGCATTCCAGTCTCTAAATATGATGAACTCGTACCTGGAAATTGTAAATTATATTCCTGTATTTAATATTAACCTGTACTTTTTCCCTGTATCCCTAAACACAACTGTGACTGGACGTTGATACCTCAGATATATTCTGGAAGAAACTCTGACCATACGTATGTCCAACAGAGACTCAGCTGCGAGAATTTCTATGCATTCCAGTCTCTAAATATGATGAACTCGTACCTGGAAACTGTAAATTATATTCCTGTATTTAATATTAACCTGTACTTTTTCCCTGTATCCCTAAACACAACTGTGACTTGACGTCGATACCTCATATATATTCTGGAAGAAACTCTGACCATACGTATGTCCAACAGAGACTCAGCTGTGAGAATTTCTATGCATTCCAGTCTCTAAATATGATGAACTCGTACTTACCTGGAAACTTGTAAGTGTATTCTGTATTTAATATTAACCTGTACTTTTCCTGTGTCCTAAACACAACTGTGACTGGACGTCTATACCTCCAGATATATTCTGGAAGAAACTCTGACCATACACATTATGTCCAGCAGAGGCTCAGCTGTTAGAATTTCTGTGCATTCAGTCTCTAAATATGATGTGAACTCTTACCTGGAAATTGTAAATTATGTTCCTGTATTTAATAATATATAATACTTTTTTCCCTGTATCCCTAAACACAACTGTGACTGGGCGTTGATACCTCAGATATATTCTGGAAGAAACTCTGACCATACGTATGTCCAACAGAGACTCAGCTGCGAGAATTTCTATGCATTCCAGTCTCTAAATATGATGAACTCGTACCTGGAAACTGTAAATTATATTCCTGTATTTAATATTAACCTGTACTTTTTCCCTGTATCCCTAAACACAACTGTGACTGGACGTCGATACCTCAGATATATTCTGGAAGAAACTCTGACCATACGTATGTCCAACAGAGACTCAGCTGCGAGAATTTCTATGCATTCGAATCTCTAAATGTGATGAACTCATACCGGGAAACTGTACATTATATTCATAGCCCATTTGTAATATTATCCTGTAGCACCCTGTCCTAAACACAACTGTGACTGGACGTCGATACCTGATATATTCTGGAAGAAATACCTGACCAGCCGTATGTCAACGAGACTCAGCTGTTATTAGAATTTCTGCCATTCCAATCTCTAAATGTGATGAACTCATACCGGGAAACTGTACATTATATTCCTGTATTTAATATTATCCTGTACTTTTTCCCTATATCCCTAAACACAACTGTGACTGGACGTCGATACCTCAGATATATTCTGGAAGAAACTCTGACCATACGTATGTCCAACAGAGACTCAGTTGCGAGAATTTCTATGCATTCGAATCTCTAAATGTGATGAACTCATACCGGGAAACTATTTTTGTATATTCCTGTATTTAATATTATCCTGTACTTTTCCTATATCTAAGCATACAATGAGCTGGACGTCGACACACTCAGATATATTCTGGAAGAAACTCTGATGCATACGTATATCCAACAGAGACTCAGCTGCGAGAATTTCCATATGCATTCCGAATCTCTAAATGTGATGAACTCCTTACCGAACTGTGCATTATATTCCTGTATTTAATATTATCCTGTACTTTTTTTCCTGTATCCCTAACCCTAACTGTGACTTGACGTCGATACCTCAGATATATTCTGGAAGAAACTCTGACCATACATTGTAATCAAACAGAGACTCAGCTGCGAGAATTTCTATGCATTCCAGTCTCTCAATATGATGAACTCGTACCTGGAAACTGTAAAATATATTCCTGTATTTAATATTAACCTGTACTTTTTTCCTGTATCCCTAAACACAACTGTGACTGGACGTCTATACCTCAGATATATTCTGGAAGAAGCGCCAGTATGTCCAACAGAGACTCAGCTGCGAGAATTTCTGTAAAATTCAGATCTCTAAATGTGATGAACTCGTACCTGGAAACTGTAAGTATATTCCTGTATTTAATATTAACCTGTACTTTTTCCTGTATCCCTAAACACAGCAACTGTGACTGGACATTGCAATACCTCAGATATTCTGGAAGAAACTCTGACCATACGTATGTCAACAGAGACTCAGCTGGTAAATTTCCTGTGCATTCGAATCTCTAGAAATGATGAACTCATACCGGGAAACTGTGCATTATATTCTATGTATTTATATTATTCTGTACTTTCCCTATATCTCAACACAACTGTGACTGGACGTCGATACCTCAGATATATTCTGGAAGAAAACTCACGACCCTACGTATGTCAACAGAGACTCAGCTGCGAGAATTTCTATGCATTCGAATCTCGTGATGAACTCATACCGGGAAACTGTACATTATATTCCTGTATTTAATATTATCCTGTACTTTTTCCCTATATCCCTAAACACAACTGTGACTGGACGTCGATACCTCAGATATATTCTGGAAGAAACTCTGACCATACGTATGTCCAACAGAGACTCAGCTGTTAGAATTTCTATGCATTCCAATCTCTAAATATGATGAACTCGTACCTGGAAACTGTAAATTATATTCTGTATTTAATATTAACCTTTACCTTTTCCTGTGGCATCCCCTAAACACAACTGTGACTGGACGTTGATACACTCAGATATGTTATTCTGGAAGAAACTCTGACCATACGTATGTCAACAGAGACTCCAGCTGCGAGAATTTCTATGCATTCGAATCTCTAATGTGATGAACTCATACCGAGAAACTGTACACATTATATTCCTGTATTTAATATTATCCTGTACCTTTTCCTATATCCCTAAACACAACTGTGATGACCTAACGGACGTGAATACCTCAGATATATTCTGGAAGAAACTTTGACCATACATTATGTCAACAGAGACTCAACTGCGAAATTTCTATGCATTCGAAGATCTCTAAATGTGATGAACTCATACCGGAAACTTTGTACATTATGTTCACCATATTTGTATTATCCTGTATACTTTTCCCTATATCACTAAACACAACTGTGACTGGACACGTCGATACTATAGATATATTACTGGAAGAAACTCGATTCCAGTACGTATGTCAATCAGAGACCAGCTGCGAGAATTTCAATATTCCATCTCTAAATATGACATTGAACTCTGTGCCTGGAAATTGTAATATATCCTGTATTTGATATCTCTGTATTTTTCCTGTATCCCTAAACGCAACTGTGACTGGACGTTGATACCTCAGATATATTCTGGAAGAAACTCTGACCATACGTATTGTCAATAGGAGACTAGCTGGAGGAATTTCTGGCGCAGTCCAGTCCAACTATGATGAACTCACCTGGAAACTGTAATTATATTCCTGTATTTAATATTATCCTTGTATTTTCCCTGTATCCCTAAAACACAACTGTGACTGGACGTACGATACCTCAGTATATTCTGAGAAAGAAACTCTGACCATCGTATGTCCACAGGGAGATCAGCTGGTGAGATTGGTACTATGCATTCCAGTCTCTAAATATGATGGTATACTGACAAAACTGTATATTTTCCTGTATTTAATATTATACCTGTATTTTCCCTGTATCCTAAACACAATCATTGTGACTGGACGTCGATAATTCTGCCTGGCGATATATTCGGAAGACTCTGACCATACGTATTGTCCAACAGAGACTCAGCTGTGAGAATTTCTATGCATTCCAGGTCCTAAATATGATGAACTCATTGCCTGGGAAATCATAATTCTGTCACTTTAATATTAACCTTGTATTTTCTTTTCCTGTTCCCTAAACACAACTGTGACTGGGCGTTGATACCTCAGATATATTTGGAAGAAACTCTGACCAACGTTCAACAGAGACTCACTGCGAGAAATTTCTATGCAGTTCCAGTCCTAAATATGATGAACATCGACCTGGAAACTGTAAATATCTCTGTATTTAATATTAGTACTTGTACTTTTTCCTGTACCCAACACTTTAACTGTGACTGGACGCTCCGATACCTCAGATATATTCTGGAGAAACCTGACCATACGCATGTCCAACAGGCTTCAGCTGGGAGAATTTCTATGCATCCAGTCTCTAAATATGATGAACTCATACCTGGAAACTGTACTATATCTGTATTTACTATTATCTTATTTTATTCCCTAACACATGTATGGTCGAACCTCAGATTATTGAGAAACTCTCCATAGATGTCCACTACTGCGGATTTCTATGCAATCCAGATCTCTAAATAGTGATGAACTCATACGGCAACTGTAATATATCCTTATTTAATATTATCCTGATTTTTCCCCTTCCTAAACACAACTGTGACTGGACGTCGATACCTCAGATATATTTGGAAGAAACTCTGCCACACGGTATGTCCAAATAGAGACTAGCCAGAATTTCTATGCAATCTCAGATCCTAAATAGGATGAACCCATACCTGAAAGCTGTACATATATTCCTTATTTAATATTATCCTGTCTTTTTCCCCTGTATCCTAAACACAACTGTGGACTGGACGTCATCCCTCAGATATATTTGGAAAGAGAAACTGACCATACATATGTCCAACAGAGACTCAGCTGCGAGATTTCATACCATTCCAATCTCTAAATATGATGAACCATGCCTGAAACTGTAATTATATTCCTGTATTTAATATTATCCTGTATCTTTTCCCTGTATCCCTAAAACACAACTGTGAATGGACGTCGATACCTGATATATTCTGGAAGAAACTCTGACCATACGTATGTCCAACAGAGACTCAGCTGCGAGAAACTTCTATGCATTCATTCAAATATGATGAACTCATACCTGGAAACTGTACATTATATCTCCTGTATTTAATATTATCCTGTCACTTTTTTCCCCATGCCTAAATACAAAACCTGGACTGACGTCGATACACTCAGATATATTCTGAAGAAACTCTGACCATTCGTAATGTGCCAACAGAGACTCAGCTGCGAGAATTCCATGCATTCCAGTCTCAAAATTATGATGAACTCGTACCTGGAAATTTTAAATTATATTCCTGTATTTTATGTAAATAAATATTTATCCTAGATTTAGACGACTGTTAACCATTGATTCAATCACTTGAGTACGCTACAAATGTAGAATACAAAATCGTCATAGTATAAGAATAAAAACTAGGGCACATTACCTAAGTCACTGTAGGTAGAACAGTAAGATCAAGAATGGCCGGATAACAAGGGAAAGCAGAGTATAGAATGTTTTCCCTGTATAGCGTTCAAGAGTTTGTTTGATTTACTACCAATTTTGAAGATTCATGAATGATCAATCCTTTTGTAGATATCCTCTTACTTTAAACCTTGTCATCAGAATTCAAGAAACAGCAGATAAAGGAAATTGAAGCAGTATTTAATGCTTAGTTTTTTTTCGATAAAATATTAATCACATTTTCTCACTAATATATATAACAAATATTTGAAAAATTCAAATGTAAGGGCTCTCTGCAATGAATTAAGTAAAAGAAAAGAATACACCAGATAAAATGCATAACACGGATTTAATGAATACAAATTTACAACAATCCACTGCTGTAACAACTCATGCGTTTATTAATATGTCTAAATAATTTAGTCCTAACCTTCCTGTTTTTTCCCTTCTTTTGTACTTTTCGAATATAGATGGCATGGTTCTAGTGTCTCTTTAAAAAGTATGATTACTTATTTTGGCGGAAAGTCTGCGTGGATTTGTGATAACGCGAGACATTTTTCCTCTCTATTCTAAGCAGTTGGGTAAGTTTATTTTTATGAAGACGGTTTTTTTCAGCCAAGGCTAGTGATATTTTAAATCTATATATAGGATTCTATGTTGTGTTTGTTTCAATTTTCTTTTAAAATAATGCTTTTAGATGGTAATGATCTCCTTTTCTTTGTTGGGAAATTTCGGGCTAAGAGAAGCTATATTCGGCGTTTAAAACTTCTTACAAGAAAATTTCCCAAATATTTATGCATCCATTTCGAAAAGTCCTTAGTCCTTGTTAAAATGGATAAATGATTCCTTGTTTATTTAATTGATTCTCCCAGAGTTTTATTTTAGTTTTGTTTCTTTGATGATTTTGATTTCCATTGTTTTTGTATGCACTACAGTTGCAGTACTTATACATTGTATAAATTTTATTGTCTAAATTGTATTGTTTAAATTCTGTTATTTGTTGTTTCTGTCTTAAACTTAAGTTAAATTTATTTTAAATTTATTCTAATTTTTCTAGTTGATTGTTTTAAGCTGAATTCACAAAACATGACAGATACGATAACGAATATAGTTTAGAAACGGATAACTTCGAATATTACAGCACAAACATCATTTTAACACTTTCTGAAGTCGCTGAAAAATTACTTTTCAATGATATGAATTAAGTTGACGTACAATTTTTTCTCTAATTTTAATAAATTTAAAATATTTTTGTCATACGGCCCTAGGTGTGGTCAGCGAAAAAAAGTTTTCTGCGTCATTATAATAAGAGATTTCACACGCTTTCCAGATGGCCAGCTTGAGTAAATGTATCAAAATTAGAGTTATACTACCTAGATTGGTCAGCAGAAAATGAAGTTTTTCTGCGTCATTAAGAGACCAATCGTCCATAAATAGTAGCGGTTAACTGGCCTAGATTGGTCAGCAGAGAAAAGTTTTCTGCGTCATTATAATAGAGACAACCACGTTTCCA
>BGPR01012435.1:22044-44989 GCA_013235015.1 Araneus ventricosus
TCTAATTTTGGAATCTTTATGGTGAGTGGTCTTCGATAAAGTTTACCATTCGATTCCTTATTCATTTCTTCCTTTTTTTAACATTTTTTACTTTCGAAATTCATTTTTATGTGTTTTAAATATTATCGTTTCAAACTGCTGTTGATGCAATCACTTGAGGCTGTTGCCTTTGTACACTAAAAGATGTATTGCCATCGTTTTTGTCTAAATCTGCTGTTTATTATCTATGCTTTTTTTTCTTTCTTTTTATTTAATTTTAATTTTTGTTTAGTTTATCTAATTTTTTGTTTCTGTATTATATTATAAATAGCTGCATTTGCGTCTTTATATATAATACTATGAATTTTTATTAATGTTTTATTAATTAATTTAATCAATTTATAAATTTGTCAATTTATAACTGCTATTAGAAATAGGGTATTTAGAATTGTTGCTATCTGCTGGTGGCTAGTGAAATAGTAAATAATAAGCCTAAGCTGATAGTAATAACAAAAATAAATTTGGTACAAACGGTGCAAGTACGATGGTACAAGTAAATATTTTCTTTACGTTTCTCATTTCTTCCCGATTTTTTTTGCATATTTTAACATTTTTTTCCCTAGTTTTCAACGAAAACAGAAAAGTTTCTAAACCATTTTTTAGATTTTGTCCCTCCCCCCAACTACAATATCTGGAGCATTCCCGGGTTTGAAGTTCCGAATATACCTTATTAGCACAAGATATTCTATGATATCTCCACTATGTTGTTCGACATTCGGAATGTTGTACAATATTGTGAAGATATCGTAGCAATATTTACAGCATCTTTATTTATTTATTTAAAGAAAAGCACACTACAGAGAAAACTCCATTTACAGAGTGCTCTAAACAACAAACACATAAAGAACAAAACCCACAACGAGTAATAAAAAAATGCGCTAGAAAATAAAAAGTTGAACACGGAGAATATACAAAATCATAAAATTTGCAAACGGATATATAATTAAAAACGAAGACACATATTCACAAAACATTAAAACACACTATGATTATAAAAGTCGCATTTTTTTAAAAAATTAAAAGACCATTTCCAAAAGGCAAGGGTTAAAAAGTCAAAGCACACAAGCACCGAATCCTCTAAATACACACCAGGAGTTTAAGCATTTAAAGACTAAAATACACACATGAGATAAATGATCTTGTGCTAATAGGTCACTGATTTAAACAAGGCAGGTATTTCACACTTTACCAACAACATATATTTACTCCAAACTACACACAAAACAACAACAACATATGAGTGAAAGTAGTATTAGTCACTAGTCTAAAGCGTTTAACCAAAAGCAGTGTCCATGCAGAAAGCGTACTCACCTAGAGGAGGCAAACCTCCAGATATATTTCTCTTTCCTGAGTGCAGCAGGAAGAGAAGTGAAGTGATGAAAAAGCAGGCAAGATAGAGCAGGCATAACAAAGAACAAAATTATATACACTTGTGGGTGGAATGAACTCGGCGACTCTCAAAAAGTAAACATTCGGCTGAGTCGGTTTAAACATACAGAAGGATCTCGCAACGGCAAGACTGGCCGTTGATTTTCTATAAATAAATGGGACGCTGCGTTTTTCCTTTCTTTATTCGTTATTTTTCTCTTTTCTTTGTTTCTTTTTTATTTTGAATAAAGAAGTTTTGAGTTGAAGTATAAATTAATGAATTTATCTCTGCTGAATGATAGATTCTGTGAAGATTCTTACTTTTCTTTTTAATAAATCTAACAATAAAAATGTTATGCTTTGTTAAGGGTACATACGACACTTAAACCTCGGAAAAATGATTTTAAAACTGTCAAATTCGATACATTATATCTCTGAAACAATGCAATTCACAGACTAACTTTATTTTTCTAGAAAAGTATCTGCTCCTTCCCTTATAGTACACACATTTTCAAACCTTCATATTGGTATGTATTTATTTGAGAGAGTAATAAATTTGGGCATAATCTTTGGAGAAAAAATGAGACAGTCACCTTGCGCGAATGATTACGGATAACACATTTATCTAAATACAATATTTTGGGTATCTGAGTAATCCAAACAGTCTGTTTAAGAAACTGAACCTCAATTAATTAACATTTAAATTTAATTTCTAATTTATATACCAATTTAAAATAAAAATGTTAAAAATAGTTAAAATTTCAGATTTCTAACCCCCCTAAAAAACACTTCTTTAGAGAAATACGTACAAAAATGTAGTTCAATTTGTAAAGCATAGCAAAAAAATTATTCTGTAAAAATTTTATGTAAAAATATTCAATAGTTCTTGAGATATCGTGCTCGCAATATATATAAAAAAAACATATTTTGAGATATAGCGCTTTAAAGATATGACCATATTCAATGTTTACGTTGAAGAGCTGATACATTTTCCTTCATAACTTTCATCATTATGGGAATTTTTTTAACACGGATTGCTTTAAATTATTCACAAAAGACGGGGAAATAATATATATATATATTCATAAAATCGAAAATTTTCTAGGTTTAACAGTCGTATGTCCCCTTAAGAAAAAAATTGAAAGATATAAGAGAGAGACTACAACTCAACCAACAAACTTAAATACAGGAAATATTTTACTATAATTAATGAATAATTAATTGCTGGAATGCAAATTTTATTGAAAAACATTAATATACATAAATACTGAATTTTCCGAACCATAGGAGTTAATTTATCTATGGAAGTACGTATGTATGTATTTTTCGAGAATGCATCATAAATAACACTTAGAATCAACTCAATAAATTTATGACTTCTATTCCTAACTTTTTTGATTTATTAAAAGACCATTATGAGATTTTGAAATTCTGCCGCAACATGTTGGCGGGAACTAATATTAACCCTCCGAGGGCCGAATTATTTCGATTCAGGTTCAAAAACTTAGCTTTTAAAGTGAATGAATTTTTTTTGTATTTAATCATTAGTCTGCGGAAACTAATATTAAATACTAATGATACCATATTGCCGTCGTCTTTGAACTAAGTGGCGCTGGAAACCAATATATTGATGTATAAACATTGCTGGTCGCAGACTAAAGCAATTTTATTGTGTGTGTGCTAATGTTTTAATAGGCAATTCTTAACAATTTCCTTAAAAAAGATGCTAAAGTATTCTTGAGCATTTATCATGGCTAAAGAAATGAAAACCTTAACCCTACGCATACTTTAAGTTTAGTTCACAGCTTGTTTCATAGATGGCACCACCAGTCTTCGTCAATCACAATTCAACTGCTACTAAAATGAATGTTAAGTTAGGAAAAACACGATTTCACTACTTAAATTATAGATAATTAGCTCTGCAAGCTAATAAAATGCGCTTTCTCCTTTTCTTGATTTAAAACACAAATTATGCATATGCCCTGAGACTTTTTGATACAAGGTATTTGAAAAGAAATAATATCTCTTAATCATGCGAGTCACAAACTTGCAAGTGTGGCATCTAACAGGTTTCACCCATTTTACATAAATTAGGTGCAGTTACAGACATGCAGAATAACACATTTATAATAACCATCACAAAATTCAAGATGCACATGCATTTTATTTTCACAACTATAAGCTTTTATACATTCCAAATAACTTTTTTAGAACAGGTTTTTGAACATTGGATACAAAAAAGTTCGGGTTGCCCATGTTTTATTTAGCAGCACTTGCTCTTTTCAGATTCTTCCAAAGGAGGAAGCAAAAATATTTAAAAAAAATTGTTCTGATTAGAATTTTTTCCTAAAAAATTGTGAGACAGCAATATTAAATTAGTTTTATTTTTATAATATTTTAAAATTATTCATTTTTATTTTTTAAAAATTTCTACATAGAAAAGTAATTCGGAATTGATCGTCCAAATTTGATGGCGATGTAGGGAATAGTAAAAGAACACGGTTTCATATAGAAAGTTGTGGTCGTAACGTAGTGCATTGTACTTACTATGTATCCACAACTTCTATTCAAGTGAAAAGATGTCTACTGCAACCGCCATCATTCCACTGCTGGATTTTCACAGAATGACACGAAATTAGCTGGTCGTGGAATAGCTGATAGCGGCCCAACATGCTGCGCAAATTGGTATATGCTTCATGAATTATCTGATGCACTGAACACATAGTGCAATCGGTATATGCTTCATGAATTGATATGCATCTAACACATAGTGCAATCGGTATATGCTTCATGAATTATCTGATATGCATCTAACACATAGTGCGATCGGTAAAATGCGTTTATGAATTATCTGGATACTTTACTCCAACATATAAAGTGCAATCGGTATATGCCTGGCGAATTTGAAATTCATCTGATATGCACGAACACATAGCAATCGGTATGCTTCATGAATTATCTGATATGACCTAAATACATGAAAAAATCGGTATGCTCAAGAATTATCTATATGCATCGAACACATAGTGCAATTGCATATGCTTCACGATGAATTATCTGGATATGCAATTCAACGCATAAGTGCAATCGGTATATGCAAGCCATGAATTATCTGATATGCATCTAACACATAATGCAAACGGATATGCTTCATGAATTATCTGCTGATTAGCGCATTCAACAGGTTGTAGTGCAATCGGTATATGCTTCATGAATTTGAATTATCTGATATGCATCTAACACATAGTAAATCGGTATGGCGCTTCATGAATTATCTGATGGCGCATCTAACACATAGTGCGACCGGGTGCTTCATGAATTATCTTATTGCATCGAATATAGTGCAATCGGTATATGTTTGCATGAATTATCTGATATGCATCGAAATAATATTAAAGTGCGGTCGGTATTGGTTTTTCATGAATTATCTGGATATGCACTACCACATGGAAAAAAAGTGATCGGTATATGCTTCATGAATTGTCTGATACGCATTCAACATAAAGTGCGATCGGTATATGCTTCATGAATTATCTGATATGCATCTAACACATAGTGCAATCGGTATATGCTTCATGAATTATCTGATATGCATCTAACACATAGTGCGATCGGTATATGCTTCATGAATTATCTGATAATGCATCGAACACATGCAAATCGGTATATGCTTCGCGAATTATTCGATATGCATCGAACACATAAAGCAATTCTGGTATACGTTTGGCGAATTGGCCTGATATGCATCTACAGCTCACATAAGTGCAATCGGTATATGCTTCATGAATTATTCGATATGCATCTAACAGAGCATAGTGCGATCGGGTATATGCTTCTGGCGAATTATCTGATATGCATCAATACATAGTGCACCGGTATATGCTTCTGGCGAATTATCCGATATGCATCTAACACATAGTGCGACGTGGTATGGCGCTTCCATGACCATTCGATATGCATCGAAACACATAGCGCAATCGGTATATGCTTCATGAATTCATCTGAGATGCACGCAATCACATAGTGCAATCGCGGTATATGCCTATGAATTCATCTTCGATAGGCATCTAAATTGGTTACAGTGCGATCGGCATATGTTTCGCGAATTCATCTGATATGCATCTACCACATAGTGCGATCGGTATATGCTTCAATGAATTATTCTCCGATATATCTAACACATATTACAATCGCATATGCTTCACGAATTATCTGATATGCATCTAACACATAGTGATCGGTACATGCTTCCGCGAATTATCTGATATGCACGAACACATAAAGTGCAATCGGTATGCTTCATGAATTATCTGATATGCATCGAACACATAGTGCACCGGTATATGCTTCATGAATTATCTGAAGGCGCATCTTTTAACACATAGTGCAATCGGTACAGCCTAAGAATTATCTGATAGTACTCCAACATTACAGTGCGATCGGTATATGCTTCATGACCATTCGATATGCATCTAACAATAGTGCGACGGTATATGTTTTCTCACTGAATTATCTGATATGCATTCAACAATATTATTGATAATCATATATGCTTCAATGAATTAGCTGATATGCATTCAACACATAGTGCAAAACGGATATGCTTCATGAATTATCTGGATATGCATTCAAATACATAGTGCACCGGTATATGCTTCATGAATATGTAGAATTATCTGATATGCATCTAAACACAATAAGTGCAAATTCGGTATATGCTTTCCATGAATATGAATTATCTGATATGCATCTAACACATGCAACGATATGCTTCTCACGAATTAGCTTGATATGCATCTAACACATAAAGTGCAACGGATGCTTATTGAATTATCTTGATATGCATCTAAATACATAGTGCACCGGTATATGCTTCATGAACAGACTCATCTGATATTGCATCTAACAACAGCCAGCGCAATCGTATATGCTTGCATGAATTTGGAATTATCTGATATGCATTAACACATAAGTGCAAGGATATGTTCACGAATTACCATGGATATGCATTCCAACACATAAAGCGCAAAACGGATATGTCTTCAATGAATTATCTGATCGCACTAAACACATAGTACAATCGGTATATGCTTCAGGAATATGAATTATCTGATGATGCATCTCGCACAACATGCAATCATTGATGCTTTGCTGAATATGACATCTGATAGCATCTAACACATAGCGCAAACGATAGCTGGCTGTATCACTTCTGATATGAGTCGAAACAATAAGTGCAATTCGTTCAGCTTTTAGAATTATCGGATATGCATAACACACAGGCAAATCGGGTATATGCTTTCACGATCCATCTGATATGCACTTAACACACAGTGCAATTGGTATATCTACGAATTATCTGATGTGCATTCTACACATATGTAAACGGTGGGCGTTGTTCACAGGAATAGGAATTAATCTTGATATATCTAACAAACAGTGCAATCGGTATATGCTTCCTGAATAATGGAATTTATTATGCATCTACCACATAGTGACGGGATATGCTTATTAAATTAGTCTGATATGCATCGAACACATAGCGCAATTGGTAATGCTTCATGATTATCAGATATGCATCTAACATCTTATGCATCCGGTAATGCTTCACGAATTTCTGATATGGATAAATACACACAGTGAATTGGTATATGCTTCATGCAATATCTGAACATGCATCTACAATATGACAATCGGTATATGACTTCATTAGTCAATTATCGTTGGATAACGCATATAGCAAAGGATATACAGTTCAATAGAATTAGTCTGATATGCATCTAAACACATGTGCAAAACGGAATGCTTTTATGTGAATTATCTGATATGCATCGTAACACATAGTCAATCTGGTATATGCTTCAGAATTATCTGATATCGCATCAACAACAGTAATCGGTATATGCTTCATGAATTTGAATTATCTGGATATGCACAACACATCAGTGCACCGGTGTATGCTCACGAATATGAATTATCTGATATGCATCTAACACATAGTGCAAACGGATATGCTTATTGAATTATCTGATATGCATCGAACACATAGTGCAATTGGTATATGCTTCATGAATTATCAGATATGCATCTAACACACAGTGCAATCGGTATATGCTTCACGAATTATCTGATATGTATCTTACCACAAAGCAGTGCATCTCGGTATATGCTTCAAAATTATCTGATATGCATCTCAACAAATAGTGCACACGGTCATATGCTTCAAGAATATGAATATCTGATATGTATACAGACACATAAATGTAAGTGATATGTCTCAACGAATTCATCTGATATGCACAACTAATATGTGCAAACGGATATGCTTACATGACATCGATATGCATCTAACACATAGTGCAATCGGTCATATGCTCAGAATTCATCTCGATATGCATCTAACACACAGTCGCATCGGTATATGCCTCACGACGACCTGATATGCATCTAACACACAGCAATTGGTATACTTCCATGAATATGAATTATCTGATATGCATCTGACACATAGTGCAAAGGGATATGCTTCACGAATCAGCTGATATGCATCTAACACTCAGTGCAATCGGTATATGCTTCATGAATTATCTGATATGCATCTAACACACAGTGCAATCGGTATATGCTTCATGAATTAGTTGATATGCATCTAATATGCAATGCAACAGGGGAAAGAGTTTGGGTAGCATGAAGGAGACCACTCCAACCGTCGAACACTGCAGCATCGACCATCAAACGAAATACTAGATGGATTTCCCATCGAATATTTGGGGGCCATGAAAAATCATTTGTACGAGACTCCAGTCTGACAGTGACATAGATATTGCAACACGAATATCCGTTTCTACCGACAGCATCCGTGAAATTCCTGGCTTTATCCAGAATATAGCCGTGGCTCTTTCAGTCCTGTATTCTGGCAAATGGCCATGATTTTGAGCATCTGCTGTAAACATATAATATTGATGAAGACGTATATGCCATTTGATTTTCACTTGCTTGAACTGTCTCCTTTCTGTCAATTTCTGGTCGTATTTTACCTTTCTATATGACGTTTGCGACCATATTTGACTATGGGGAATCATATTCCCACATAAAGGGGAACTTCCAATATGGGGATGAGAACCTGCGTATAAGTAAGCAGAGTCGGGATATATTAAGGTATCCGAACACGTTCGGAGCACTTTTTTCTTAAATTGTGAAATAGAAACACCAAAATATGTTTTTTAGATTCGAATTTAATAAAGATTAATATTAGCGTATGATTTTTGAGTATAAATTATTATAAATTTACAAAATTCTTGAATTTCTGCTGCTTTTTAGAGGAAATTTCCCAAAACTTCAAACATGCTACATGTCAAACTTTTGTAATAATTCAAATAAAACTAATACTAAAATAAACTACATACTATGGACTAGTGCGTGTACTAGAATCTTAACATTCTTTGGATAAATAAAAATTTTAGAGCTAATCGAACAATCATTATAAGATTTTCAGCAAATTTTCTATGTCATTTTTCAAATAAAAGACCATAATTTAAAAAAAATATTGTTACAATATATATTATTCTAGTACATTTACTAGAGAAACATTTGAAGAAAGTGTTCACAAAATTTTAGAGCAATCGAATGATAATATCTTGAGTTCTCATGTTTGAAGTTTGAAAAATATGCATAAAATCTAATTTTGAGAAAAATCAAATTTTAGTTTTTCCACGCGCTCAAATTATGTATCAAAACTTTAAAAAAAATTCCTAAAAATATACTGACATCATATTAGCTTGCAAAAAAGGAGTTTAAAAGAATTTTTGACAGGTTTCTGTCCCTTTAAATGACAACTTTCGGCTAATTAAACGCCCACTTCCGGTTTTCGGTTTGTTATAAAACAATTAATATCTCAACTTCTAATTAACGTACCGACAAAAGTAAATATGTTTTAGAAAGGTAAATGAATGAACTATCGAAAACATCAAAAATTTAGAAAATGGAATTTTGGTCGAAAATCGACTTTCGAACGTGTTCGATACCTTAAGGTGTGGCGTCGAGTTACCCCTCCCGGTGGCGGGTCGTACTCCATCTGAGATGTCGTCGCATGAGACGCTCGTAATGGGGGGCTATTAGGTGGGACCACAGTGCCCGATTTTTGCCGTGGCGGCGGGGCTTTTTATGTTTGATCCGCGCGCCAAGGCTGGCCGGAGTAGCTCTTTTATGTGTACGTGAAATCGCGTTCTTTTACTATTCGCTACCAAAATTGAAGATCAATTTCAAATCCCCCGGTATATGTTCGTTTAACATTTTTCTGTCGAAAAGGGGTGGGAAAGAATGTATAAAAAGCCCTGTTTTAGAACAACCTATATTCAATAGAAATGGGAAAATATCCTTGGCTGCGAGCAGAAACTCAAAGCCTGACGTAAAATACAAGTTTTTGTCTGTATTGAAAATATTTATAGAAATTTCTAGGTTTAAAATTAAACAAAGAGTATTTTGACTTCTTCAAAAATTAGATCACTCAGGTAATTCTTCTCTTTTTGAAGATGAAATGACTGCGTGTAGGTTTTTCTGCTCTAAATTAAAAAATATGGGCTGCTAACTCATGTTTAGTCAAAAATTAAATATTTCAACGTCAAATAAAATTAGCTATAGCTTGTTTAAAAAAGTTTAATATTTGTTACTAACTCCTTCTCAAAAGTTTAATATTTATTTACTAACTAGTTCTAAAAAAGTTTAATGATTTATTTACTAACGTTCTAAAAAAAGTTTAATATTTATTTGTACGTTCTAAAAGTTTCATATTTATTCACTACTCGTTCTAAAAGTTTAATTTTCGCTAACTCATTTAAAAGTTTCATATTTTTCACTAACTCAGTTTCTAAAAAGTTTATTTTATTCACTAACTCTTTCTAAAAGTTTAATATTTATTCACTAACTCGTTCTAAAAGTTAGTTTAATATTTATTACTAACTCGTTCTAAAAAGTTTAATATTTATTCACTAACTCGTTCTAAAAAGTTTCATTTTATTCACTAACTCGTTCTAAAGTTTAATATTTGTTCACTAACTCGTTCTAAAAAAGTTTCTTATTTATTCACTAACTCGTTCTAAAAAAAGGTTTCATTTTATTCTCTTCGTTCTAAAAAGTTTAATGATTCCTTCCTAACTCGTTCTAAAAAAGATTTCATTTATTCACTAACTCGTTTTAAAAGTTTATTTGTGTTACTAACTCGTTTTCTAAAAAGTTTTTATTTATTCACTGTCGTTCTAAAAGAATTTCATTTTATTCACTGCTCGAATTCTAAAAAAGTTTAATTTTTCACTAACTCGTTCTAAAAAGTTTATATTTGTATTCACTACTCGTTCTAAAATGGTTTTAATATTTAATTCACTAACTCGTTCTAAAAAGTTTAATTTTATTTACTAACTCGTTCTAAAAAGTTTCATATTTTTCACTAACTCGTTCTAAAAGTTTAATATTTTATTCACTAACTCGTTCTAAAAAAGTTTTTTGGGAGTCTTAAAAAATACATTAATTGAACAGTTCATCAGTTTTTTGAATCTGATATTTGATCATAAACTGATCTTTCTATAACTTTATTTTACAAACAACACTGGACTTCAACAGAAGTTATAACGAACTTTTGTGTGTGCGATAAAATAAGATTCTATAAAACTAGTAAGATAAAACAGAGATTGCAGTCTTGATTTCTGTTTCAAGAAAAGAATTAGTTTAAAATACATAAGATATTAAAACTCTGAGAAGCTGAAATTCAGAAAATATTGAAGTTGTATTATGCCCAAAATACTCCCAGCAGTGCATTGTAAAATTCTAAGCTACAAAAAATTATAAAAGGAGAATTTAAAGTTTACTAAAATAATTATGACTATGAGAATAATAAAAACTTTACTCATTTTTCAAATGTTGAAAAAAATTTACTTTTGATAAAAGACAATTAAAAAAAAATAATTATCTTGGATGACGTAGATTTCACTGCTAAATTCAAACCCTTTGAAACTTACCATTCGGGTAACCACTATGGATGATCTTGAAATTTCCGTGAACCATTTGAATTTCTTTTAGTCGTTCTAAATCAGTAGACCGCAATTCTCGGTTGACAACAAGATGGCGATCCAGAATCTTTAGAAGAAGAAGAAAAAAGTATAAGAAAACACAAATGATGTTTCGTCCCCTTTTTTTTAAGAATAAAGCATAAAGCTACATCCGAATTTTTATCTATCAAAAGTATATTTGAGGAAATGTTGTTGTTATAGATCTTGCCATTTTCTAGGAATATACAGGGTTCCCGCTTATATCCGTTACACTCCCTTAATTTCTAAACGGTGACAGCTTAAGCCATAAAGTTGGTGTCTAGGTGTAGTAAAAAGGCTATGCGCTACTCGATGAGACTACTTACAACGCCATCTATCGACAAATTTTGGAATTAACGGTCCTATCTCGTAAACGGTGAAAGATGCGAGGAAGACGTCAATTAGAAAGTTGTAGAGTACTCTCGATTTAGTACGAAAAGTTACCTTGCGCACATTAATACTCAAAACAGAAGGTAAAAAATGAACATTTGTTTGATCGTGATTTTCAACACAATGGCGTCGTGAAACGCGAGCGAAGCGAGAAATGCAGTCCAGAGTGCAAATGTGTATAGTGGCCAACACAGAGCATTTTGAACAATATAAACAAATGATCCAGAAGACAGGGACGTGTCTAAGTTTCTTTCTTACACTCTTTATGACATGACAATTTTCGAAATAGTGACCAAACAAGTGTTCATTTTTTTGCATTCTGTTTTGAGTATTAATGTGCGCAAGTTATCTTTTCCTACTAAATCGAGAGTGCTCTACAACTTTCTAATTGACTTTTTTCTCGTATCTTTCACCGTTTACGAGATAGGACCGCTAATTGCAAAATTTGCCGATAGATGGCGTTGTAAGTTGTCGCATCGAGTAGCGCATAGCCTTTTTACTATACCTAGACACCAATTTCATGGCTTAAGCTGTCACCGTTCAGAAGTTAAGGGGTTGTAATGGATATAAGTGGGAACCCTGTATATGAGAAATATTTATTACAATACCAAAATATCTTTACTTTAAGAAAGTACACTAAAATGATTAATTTTACGACTCAAATAACAGTTATTATTGTGGATTTCAAGTTACGGAATTCAATAATCAAATCGACGTTGAACATAGTTTAATGATACAAAAGCAAATAATATATCTAGTTTCGATTAATAATGCAAAATATAGGTAATGAGATTGAAAGTAATGAAAAAAATTAATTATAATTTTTATTAGACGATTTTCAATAATAATAATTTTTTTGTTACACTGGATTTACTGAATTGAAGATGTTAAGTTTAGAATGGAATTGTCAAGAATCGGAGCTGTGCCAAATCTTGATCTGAAATTTGGAAACTATAATGTATTCCAAATGGATTTTAAGTATGAAAAATGTAGTAATGCCATAGATAAAAAAATCTTATGAATTGTATATTCATATGTTTTTCAAATTAGCATATTAAAGAAATATATTCGTATTTTCAATATATTTAAATGTATTCAATATATTTCATATTTTATGAAAATAATTCCACATCCATTCAGAATTTATGAGTTATCAAACAAAATCTATAAAATGATACTCTATTTTGCTATACTTTTATTGGAGGTAAAAAGTTAATACCTTTTCATTATGTGTTCTACTTGAAAATTATTGTAGGATGGCAGTAATTTAAATTTTTTAAAATAGGACGAATTACTTGTCAAGAATAAATAAATGATAAATGAATTGTGGAAGAGAATGAAGCATGTCTGAGAATTTTTAGTCTGTTTCCCCCCTATAGCATTTTAATGAAAGAGCTCACCTTGAATTATTCATACACTTTTTCCAAATGTAAAATTTAAAGTTTATTATCAGCATTTCCTTCTTTAGTTCATACAATACAGTTACAGAAAGCCATATTTTACAAAACAAACTATAAAAAATTAATTTTTGATATTTTTAAAGAGCAAATCTTCTTTATGCATACTAATAGACGGATCATTCTTTCTCCTTCATTAGGCATATTTATTTATAATGGAAAAAATTCAGTAATTTCTTCAACGTTTTCCTACTTTTGAATACTAGTTAAGTAGACAAGTTGGAATTCCGAACACTGCTTAATTCGTTCATAGTAGTTGCAATTTTGGGAATTCTAATGACTCGTCAACTAGATTCGAATTATACAAAAAAAACTTCAACTAGATTCAAATTATACAAAAAAAAAAAACAACTAGATTCAAATTATAAAAAAAAAAATCAGCTAGATTCAAATTATACAAAAAAACTTCAACTAGATTCAAATTATACAAAAAAAACTTCAACTAGATTCAAATTATACAAAAAACTTCAACTAGATTCAAATTATACAAAAGAACTTCAACTAGATTCAAATTATACAAAAAAACTAACTGGAGACAATTTGACCTAACCGATGTTGGATTAGAGATTGTTTCGCGGTAACCCACAGTAGCACAAAGATATTGTACAATAGTGAATGATATTAAACAATATTCGCAATATTGTATAATATCATATAATATTATATAATATCGACCCCATCGGGGGGTGCACAGCGATTTCACGGATGAGGGGCAGCCGCATAAGTAATCTGACTCTCGCCAACCCGATGGTACAATAATGGTGGTGTGGCTCTTTGGGCCATCGCCCAAAACAGGTCGTACCCAGGCAAAACAGGGGGGGAGGGAGGTTGTTGCATGAGCCGCTCGTAATGGGTGCTATTATGCAGGAACCACAGTGTCTGACTATGCTGTCGTGGCGGCCGGTCTTGCGTGTGTTACTCGGATGCTTTTGCAGGATAGGGTGATGTTGTTTGTCACTATATAATATCGAACAATATTATACAATATTGTGCAACATGTTGGGACGCAACAACCTGAGACCCAATATACCTGTTTAGAACTTAGCTATTCACGTTTTGTGATGTTATCTGTAGAAATAGGAGCGTTGTAAGCCACTTGGCCATTTTTTCAATTTATCAGTAATAATTAATTAAAATATTTTGAAAATGGTCAAGATTATTTAAAACCAATAATAGCGTAATTTTATGTTTCAGAAAAGCAAAATTAAACAACACTTAAAATTTACCATACATGTTATCGCATGAATGTTTTGCATTTAGTGTGATGACATATACTTCGCTTGCCTAGTGTCTGCCAGCTTACAATATTATCACCGGACTTTTACAATTTTACTATGCATGCAATGAAACCTCATAACATCAAGTGTTGGCACAGATGAACGTTTCTCTGCAAATTTTATGAAAGTTTGTAATCTTTCGTTGCTTTCTAGTTCCTCCAACGCAACTCTCTCGATCTACTTGTAGTCTTCATCTACAGTCTTTCCCACCTCTTCATCATCTTCAGAACATATTCGATTATTTCGCTGTTATCGAAGAGTGTGAAGGGAACAAAATTGTCCCCTTTCACTTCACCCCTATTTTGGTGAAATAAACTCCACCTGGGGCATGCGCAAAAGCGAGGACGTTTTCGGACTCCGAGAATCATCAGTGCATATTGTTTTTTTTTTATCTCAATGACCTTAATTTCGTATTTAGATTGATATCTTCAAAAATGCATTTATTTTGATATTGCCCGTTAATTGGGACAGGGCGTGCTAGAGAGAAAAATAGTTTCATGGGCCTGGAACCACAAGTTTTTCCACCATTACGATTTCCGCTAAGCGATGGTCCGGTTTCTGCGGTGGTCGGTTGTTTACCATAGCACACTATATTGACCACTCTCATGGTTTGGACTCACGAGCTCTTTTTCAGATTAAATACTGTTGAAATATTCTTATTTTACAAATGGATTACTCAGAACAGAATACAGTATCATCCCAGACATTCACATGAGTACTTATTTCTCTTTATTAGCTGTATTTTTCCGAGTTATACCAGTTTAGCTTCAAGTACATATTAAGCCTAAACGCCAGAATGTAGAGAGAAGACACATTGACGGTTGAAATAATTCGGCTTTTTTCAATATATAAATACTTTGTTTGAGTATATTTCTTTGCATGTTTTGGATTTATATTAAAAAAAAAATGCCTGGTCTTCTTGTTTTTGTCGAATAGTATTCGCAGGAAATGTTTCACTTTTTAAAATAATTGTATTAAAATCCGATTACGTTATAAATCGGAAAATATTCCTAATAAAGAGAAATAAATTCTCTTAAGTATTCACATGAATCCTAGGGACGATAATGTATTCTATTTTTTCCTATCCATTTTTAAAATAAATGTATAAAAAGCAAAAGCTTATAAACAATAATTTCATTATTTTTGATAAATGCAACTGCTGCTTAATAGTATAAGTAGGAATTATTGCAATATTTCATAAAATTTTGGCAATTGTTTTCATATCAGTTGATGTTCCTTCAAAAATTTCTTTTATATTTTACAGAGAATTAAAATTTGGAATTTAGGATATTCAATTTCTTAAATATTAGAACTATTATTGATTGATTGTTAAAATTGCAAATTAAATCGGTTATTAAATGCATGAAAGATTTTTTATGATGTCATTAAATGTTTCTGAGCTCCAGGGCGAGCAATTAGACAGTTTTTATTTTGTAAAAGTGCATTGAATGATTAATTCATTAAAAAATGCTCCTATTTCAAGCCAAAATAAATAAATAAACTTGGAAAACCAACCTCAGAAATATTTTGTTCATTTGAACATACATTTAAGCAACTACAGACAATTAATTCCTAAAAGGCAATTCTGAAATAAGTAGAGGAAAAAAAGGCTCCTCTAGTGTTTTTTGGGAAACTCTGACTTTTTACTTTTTATTTATTATTTATTTATTTTATTTTTAATCACTTGATACGTTGCTCTCGCAATTTCACATTGAAGCAATGATGATTCCAAAATTTAGGCTTTGCTATGGGAATGGTGGCTATTATGCTATGGCTTTGAAAATGGTTTAAAAATATTTAAACCAAAGGAATTGTTATTACTTAAATGGTTTTAAAATTATTATCTATAATGAATTTTTCATGTTAACTGTAAAAATTTCAGACTGAGTTCTGAAAACACATTTCTTAAACATTTTATGTTCTTATTATTTTGAAGTCTCTTTAAAACGATTAAATTATCAACATCAATGCTTATGGATATCAGCGTCATTTCTTAGTCAGAAATTGAGAATTATATAAAATAATTTAGATAGAGGAAGAACGTAAACAACATGTTCAGCGCACAGGTCCCATCGCTTAATATTTTTCCCTCTTCGGCTGTTCCAGGCCCGTAGAATGAATACTCATTGGGTACCCTGTACGAGAGATTTTACTGCAACACAGATTGAATATTTGTATAGTACACTGCTGTCACACACGCAACATGAAATCCAGGATTACCTTGTGCACGTGATAAGGAAATACTCTCATCGTTAACTGCTTATATTCGGTTGGCATTTCGCTCCGCAGCTGCTCCCACGCCTCGTTCCCTGGAACGAAAAATGTAAATCGTTTCTCGTATGCGTTGAGCAGTGAAGCCCAGCCGTCCTGCTCCGCCAGCTCGTAGGTGATCCTGGAAGAGGAGAAAGAATGTTAGTTTCATCACATGTTCATAGATGGCAGCAGGGGATTCATTGCCTGAAATGAAATGGCGTAATAGCAAGCAAGTGAAAACGAAATACAGTAGAATCTCGATTACCTGAGCTGATCGGGACTGTAATCACCTCGGATAAACGAAAACTACGCTAATGGAGACTGAATTTTAAGTCATGATTTCTTTTCTTCCGACAAGGTTTTCCAAAATTGTTTATTTGAAAGTTATAACATAGTAATATTTTAACATTTTGTTTATTATTTATCAAACTTCATGCATTTATTTTTGGAAACAATTTTGATGGGAGGATTTGCGAATGTTACTGCTTTTCGTTGTTTCCTTTGTATTTTCCCAACGGTTATGTTCTCTTAACAATTTTTTTTATTATTTATCAAACTTCATATGTATTTTTGGAAACAATTTTGATAGGAGGATTTGCGAATATTACTGCTTTTCGTTGTTTCCTTTGCGTTTTCCCAATGGTTCTTTAAGAATGTTCTCTTAACAATTTTTTTTATTATTTATCAAACTTCATGCATTTATTTTTGGAAACAATTTTGATAGGAGGACAACGGTTCTTTAAGAATGTTCTCTTAACAGTATTTTTTTTTTTATTATTTATCAAACTTCATATGCTATTTTGGAAACAATTTTGAAGGAGGATTTGCGAATTTACTGCTTTCTTTTCCTTTGCATTTCCCAATGGTTTTAGAATGTTCTCTTAACAATTTTTTTATTATTATCAGATCCATATGTATTTTTGGAAACAATTTTGAAAGGAGGATTTGCAGATATTCTGCTTTTCGTTGTTTCCTTTATGCTTTCCCAACTGGTTCTTTAAGAATTTCTCTTAACAATTTTTTTTATTTATCAAACTTCACGTACATTTATTTTTGGAAACAATTTTGATGGTTTGGAATGTTACTGCTTTTCGTTGTTTCCTTTGCATTTTCCCAACGTGTTCTTTAAGAATGTTCTCTTAACAATTTTTTATTTTATCAAACTTCATGCATATTATTTTTGGAACAATTTTATAGGGAGGATTTGCAGATGTTTCTGCTCTTCATTTGTTTCTCTTGTATTCCAACGTTCTTTAAATGTTCTCTTAACAATTTTTTTATTGTTTATCAAACTCCATATATATTTTAGAGAATTTTAAAGGAGGATTTGCAGATGTTACCCTTTTCGTTGTTTCCTTGCATTTTCCCAACGGTTCTTTAAGAATTTCTCTTAACAATTTTTATTATTCATCAAACTCATATATATTTTTTTGGAAACAATTTTGATAGGAGGATTTGCGAATGTTTCTGCTCTTCGTTGTTTCCTTTGCATTTTCCCAACGGTTCTTTAAGAATGTTCTCTTAACAATTTTTTTTATTATTTATCAAACTTCATGCATTTATTTTTGGAAACAATTTTGATAGGAGGATTTGCGAATGTTACTGCTTTTCGTTATTTCCTTTGCATTTTCCCAACGGTTCTTTAAGAATGTTCTCAAAAGAACACCCCCTCCTCTTTAGCAAAGCGACACCTTCCGATACATTCAGTGCCATTTTTTGTATGAAAATGCGTGGAATTAGCTCACTATTTAAGTGCTTATGAAATTATTCTCTCAGTGTGCTATTATTTTTTTCTCTAAATTTCTTTAGTTCTAAAAGATCTTGAAACTCGGCTTCAATTTCAACTTTGAAACACTTTTCTGAAAAACTCAGTGATGAATCCAAGATATAGGTCTGGGGGGAGGCTGCGGTCATAAATATTTTGTATCGTCGTGACGAATGTCAAATCTCACGGCTTATGTTAACCAAAACACTAACTTTACAGACTTTACTCATCTGTCAGTAATAATCATAAAGAACACTACAGTACTTTCAATAATTTAATAAAAAACACAATGAAATAACTAGCGAAAAAATGTTCTCGACAAAAGTGGCAAGATTTTTGAGACACTCAAGCTAGAAAGCAATGTTGCCACTTTTTTAGAAGGGAGATTAAGAATATAAGCGGTTGTAGTGATTTCAAGTAAAATCAAGAATTCTGGTTTAGCTCGGGGGGTGGGCGTGCTGCAATCCCATAGCACCTCCCCTGGATTCGCCAGCATAAAAACGCCTACAGGGAGTGTTTTCGATGCCAATATTTGGCGATATTTCGCTTTTTTGGCGAGAAATGCTTTGTAAAGTTTTTCTATTTCGACGACGACCGAGAGATGCAATCTGTTATAAGGATGTAAACATTTCTACTTTGTAGTTTTTTTTGTGTGTGTATGTGTGTGTCTTAAAGTAGAATGAATTCCTTCTTGAGGGTCTTGAAGTTGAAAATAATTTGTTATAAGTTGTTAATTGTAAATAAAGATGGAAGGCCAGCTCGTTAAACAGAGACCCAGATTATCGAGGTTCTACTGGAATACAATTTTCACTGTATATGTATTTGAACTGTAATTTGAACTGTGTTGAATGGGACAAAGAATGTTAATATTTAACATATTTACGACTTTCTGCCGATATTAAATTGACTATTTGAACTATATCTTGCGTTTTTTCCCTTTATATCGATTTAAATAGAAGCTTCTTAGTTTTATTAAACAGTCCATGTTTTAATCCCATGTTTTCAATTTGATTTCAGATGCTAGAAAAAAAAAGGAATAATTTAAATGCCATTTCTGTTTAAAAACGATGCGAAACAGAAAATCAAAAACGGATTTTTTAAGAACTAATTTTTCAGATAATTTCTGCAAGAAACGCTTAAAAGCAGTGAATGTTTTAATAATAAAATAAAATTCCTTTCTAATGTTGCAGAATTTTTGAATGTGTTTGGAGTTGAAATTTAAACTGCACGTTTAGATTTGATAATTTTACATAATTTTTGTATAAAAACATTATCATTTTTTAAAGTTTATCTTTTTACTTTCTCGTATACGAAGTATACAAAGAGAAAGTATTGTAATCGTCAAAAAATTCGAACTCGAGATTTTGACGAATCTCCACTTTTTAGACCTCCTTGAGTCCGAAAAACACAATTTTGGAATTATGTCTGTGTGTCTGTCTGTGTGTGTGTGTGTGTCTGTCTGTCTGTGAACACGATTACTCGAAAACTATTAGAGCTACGGGGATGAAATTTGTTATGTGGTCTTTAAACATAATTTGTAGGTTTCTATCAAATTTTGGACAAAATCCGTCAACGGGAAGTCTGTCTGTCTCTATGTTCGAGGTCATGCGAACGCTATAACTCAAAAACTTAAAAAGCCAGATGGATAAAATTTTATACACAATTTTATCGTCATGAATGTAGGTCCGTATAAAATTTTGGACCAAATCCGTCAACGGGCTGATTGTCTGTCGGTCTGTATAATAGCATACTTGTTCAACTCCATGCGCATGCGTAAATGCCTGTGCAAAGAAGGGATACTCCGAAAACATGGCAGTTTGCCAAAAACCAATTCTGGCGGCGAGGTTTTGTAAGGAAGCAAACATTTAGGGCGTCTCGTTTTACTTGCGTATTGGAAGCAATCTCTGCGCATGCGCAAGCTATTCTCCTGTTTTCTTCTCCGCACGCGCAACTTGCATTGCTAGAGTTGGATAAAAAAATAAATATTGCGAAGTTTTAATACATACGTATCTTTTTGAATATGATTCTTCACCTCAATATTTCACTATCACTATAATCAACAATGAAAAACCTTCTGATGGTCATTACATTCTGGGTTACAGTTGGTTCGAACTTTTTATCAACGCAGGGGGAAGGGAAATGACAAATGTTTGAAAAGTATACGAGAAAGTTTAGGGGAGGTCACTCCCGCTGGTTTATGCATATTCTTATATGGTTTAATAAATCAAAAGAGATCATAAACTTTAAGATTGAGACACTATAAATAACACACTGCAACTATTTATCCATATACTTTATCCATCAAATATTGGAATAAATGTCTCTTTTTCTCGGTTAAGTGAAAGTCAAATCATCAGTCACACTTTTCTTGTTTTAATATAAATACCTATAATGATTTTTAATAACATCTTATATCATTAAAAATGGATAGAAAAAGTCCTCCACTGTTGAAAATGCTGCAATTTTGAAATTACATTGTTATAATTTTTTATTTCATTTAAAAAGATGATTAAATTCAAAAAATCAAAAATAAATATATGAAATATTAATTCAGAATTTAATCATATTTTTTAGTCAAAGGCGCTACCTTGTCGAGTAATTATTCCAGACTAAAGCGATTCATCAAATTACGATGCATATCTTTTTGAAAGCGGCATTACCAGTTACTAGAATACGGGTATGGTGTGAGAACTTTCAAAATACTAGAAAATCACCTGTCATGGCATGACGGGTGCAAATTGCTTCTTCTTCAGTTGAGAGATTTCCCGTCAAATTTGACGTGTTTAAATAGATATATATATATGCGAGAGAAATGTTTAACATTGATTGGAAACAAATAAAATAAACATACGTTTTATGACAGGAAATATTTTTTTATTTACATATTTCTTTATTCAGAAAACCTCTTGGTCAACAACATTCCGTGTGAAGTATTTTTCGTTGTTTAATAATTTTCCATGTACTTCGGATGTCTTTGAGTAAATTTTAACGTGATTGGGAATCCTAGATCTTGAAAGTGCGACATAGAGCTGTCCATGTGAAAAGACAAGCTCATCGAGGTAAATTCCAATAGGATCGAAAGTTTGCCCCCGCGATTCGTTGATAGTCATCGTGTAAGCTGGAATTAACGGGAACTGGCGACGGTTGAGAACGAATGGTAGATTCACGTCACTGGTGGCTATTTTAATTCTTGGCATGAAAACAACATCGCCACGATTGCATTCAGATACAATTTGGCGTCCAAACTATATCACGCGCATGATATACCACTGACGTAATTTACTACTTTCTATAAAAAAACGGAAATTAATTTGAAATATAGGATTAATATAATTTAAAATTTCTCGGGAATTATTGACCATAGCGAGATAAATTTTATATCAATCGACAGCAAATTTTATTTCATTATTTTAGAGCTATTAAATTTGAAATTAGAACGACAATTAGTCTTTTAAATTTAAAATGACTGAAATTTAGGTTCTCTAACACGGCAATAATGCTGTTTAACGTCTCGCAGTGCTATGGCGCGAATTTTATTGTTGGTGACGTCAGAGAGCTACAGGATCAGTGAGAGACATATCTGGACTAATATATTAGTAATAACAAGCTGATGAGACGTTTCAAACTCTAATAATATATGTTTAAGAATACGCAGTCTCCAGAATTCTTATATTGAAGATGAAAATTTAACTTCAGATAATCATTTAGTTAACCACGTTAGGAGATTAACCATTCAGGTAATGTCTGACTTATTATAGATAAATATCTTTTTAGTATCGTAATTATGATCAAATGAGCTCATATAATCGTCAATTCTTCCTATAACTATTATAATTATGCGCTTGGGAATTGCATGTTTTAAATGAATGGTAGATCGTTACGAACAGTGGGCTATACTAAACAAAGACTGTAATTGCCTCATTTCAGTTTCATATTTCTAGAGTCTGCAAATGACCAAGTTTGCTAAAATGACCACACAAAATAGAAACATAATTAGGTCTGTTCCTGTCGGCAGGCTAAACTGGAACGGATGTACACTGTTTAGCATCTAAAAGTTTTTAATTTTCCCTGCACGTTTTTTATTTTTTACACAAACCTTAAGACGGAGAAAAATTGAGATATTACTAAGAATAGTTCAAAAATCAAAGAGAATTGATTTTTTTAATTATGAACAAGTTTCAGATTTTCAGTCAGCAAATTAATTAATTCGTGAGAGTTCAACAGATCATCGTGTGAAGAAATGAAACGTTCAAATGAACAAGAGACATCGTGAAAACCTTTTACATTGGAACAGATGCTTATGACCGGAGCTTTTGA
>BGPR01012436.1:0-44988 GCA_013235015.1 Araneus ventricosus
TTTTAGCATAAAAGGACTTTCATTTGATTTTTATTTGACTGCATTTAATTTAATTTCACAGACAGGAATTGATTGCTACTGAATGATTAGTTTCAAGTACTTATTTTATGCATTTTATCCAATTGTCCAAATGAAAAAAATGTTTTTCAAATGATTTAGATTTGGCGATAATCAGCTGTACAAAATATAATGCTTTCTCAAATGCAATACGTAAGATAAAAGTTACAAGATATACTGTTCACGAAACATAAAGTAAAGGTTTCACAAAAATACTCGATCTATCGTGGCACAAATAGAATGGTAATATATAATACCGTAATACCAGGCAAGAAGGAATTAGAGAAGAAGCTGTGAAAAACTTGAATAGTTTGAAATAATGATTTTAAGCTACTTTTACTGCTGTACGGATGATGCTATGGTATGAAATATAGTACCACACTCACAAGAATGAAAAATCTCCCACACTTAAGTATTCAAAAATAAGTTAACAAATGAAGAAAACTTCTTATGAGATAGGCAACGTTATTAAAAATCACGCAGCAAATAAAGAACATTGAAGATATATGATCATTCCAAATGCACTGATTTCTTTGAAATAATGCAAGAATAACTGAGATTTCCTATTATTTGACACACTAATTTCCATCTCCCTAATGTTCTCTTTTTCTAACAAATACAAACCTATTGGCCATTTCTTTTCACAAATTTCACATTTTCCCCTTGTCTTTTTCTGGCATGCCGAATTCACGGTGCGATCACAAAAACTACTTAAGTCATATCTCTCCCCGCTCCGCAGTGACAGGTGATTCTTTAGAATTCCTGTACGCATGTTGGAGCAGCCATACATCTTGCCAGGATAAATGGCTGAATCCATTACTGCATCAAGATATTCCTCACCCTCGGGGAATTTCCTCTAACCTCAGGTAAAAGAGATTACGCGGTGTGATGTATATGCATTACTCTCTACACCTCTCTTCTTACCTTCTCAGTGCCGTTTTTGCTCTCTAGGGAACTGTAAATCATTGTGCAAAGTGATGAGCTTTTTATTTGGGTATTTTGGAAAAATGCTACAAACATTTAGTTTCACAGAACAATGATCTTTGTCAGAAAGGGAAGTCCCCAGGCGACCCTTCTCATTCTGCTGGATTGTTGACTTAAATGGAGAATTGTAAGGTTTTTTTCCCTCCAAGGAAGGATTTTCTATTTTATAGCCTTTAATTGTTTTAAAGCTATGAGTGAATAATTTTTCCTTTTGTATTAAGAAGATGAGCTGATTTCTAGCCCTTGTTTTTGCCACAAAAATAATCGGAAACGGTATATTAGCAGCTTTGAAAGGACTAACTCATTTTTTGTATTTTGTTTTTGTTTAGTACCTTTATTTCAATATAATATATAATTAAATACTTCGATAGGTCTTTTTCGGATTAAATAATCAAAATACAATAGAAATAGAAACTATGCGTTTTTTCATACATCGTTTGAAATTGAAAGAAAAAGTCAAAATATTTGAGAGGTTCTTGGTGAAGTTTTTGATAATTTCTTACGTTCATTGGAGATATGAAAAGTTAAAATTTATATTTAGACTGCTTTTCTTACTATGGATGATATATATATAAATTACATTTATACTTATGCTTAGAAAAAAATTATTTACACAGCTCTAATGAATTAATGACGATCGAAAACAGATTTATTCACAGCAATTTTAAAACACAATTAAATGTTATCAAAGAATAATTTTTGATGAATTATGGATGATTTAAATGTTTCAAAATCCAGAGACTTTTAATAGATGACGGAATTACTTAAATCTGTTTGAAAAATAAATTCCAAGTTACAATGATTTGAGGTATTTAACTAACAATTATACAATTGAGACTGATTTTAAGAAATTAGGAAGAAGAAATAAAATTATAGATTTCTGCTAATGTTTTTAGTAGAGGTCATTTATGCATTTCTTTTTTACTCCCGAAAATAATTTGGAATTTTCAAATAGTTTCTTTAATAATTTACTTGGAAGTTAATAAAACGATCTTGTGCTGCAAATCATTAGACATTTTTTACTAAACCTGATTACACACACACACAATTACAAACTATTTCTATGACTTTTTGTATTCCTTTTGAGATAACGTAAAATTAAAATTTTAATATCATGGGATGATTGTCAATAAATGAAGGAAATTAGGATCTTGAAAAATGTTAAACAACTCCATATAAAAAATTCATCTTATAATGGAGACCTACAGCTACTTAAATTTTAATGAGAACGTATGAGACATACCGTTTCTTGATTAGCATTTTAAGGTTCATCCAGCCTTTGGAATATTTAGAAATAAGTTTCTTTTTTTGTAATTCCCCTAAATATTGCAAAGATAGTAAAACTGCCTTAGGGAAGAAATCCTGAAATCTGAGAACAAAATTCCTAGTATGAATTTGTTCGACTGTGTGCATATCTAAATGGCCTTTACGATTCAAATCTATGAAACACTTATTTATTTCCTAAATGAATTGTAAAAATAAATACTGAAAGATAACTCAATAAGTGTTGTGAAATATTCTATTATACATATAAATGAACGAACTGTGTTTCGCATCAAATCCAGCAAATATTACTTATTGCTAGAAAGAACAATATTTTCATATCACAAATAGTGAAAACACTATATTTTAAAAGAAATGTGTTGTTCAGTTCAACTACATTTTCTTTGTTTTCAAAAAGTTTGATAGATTAATCATATCTTCTATTAATTCATCCATCCTTTCGAAATTTCCCAAAACGTTCAAGTTTTTGGAATTTACTCTTAAAACTTTTCCGCCAAATGTATCCCATAGGAAATCTCTGATACTTTTACTTAATATGAAGAAACGCATTGAAGAAATATTTTTACCTCTTTCTGACAGGTTTTGCTTCTTTTCTGTCCACATGTCACAACGAAGTTCAATTAAATTATCTTTCTTTGAAAAATAGCGATAAAATGATTCGATTCTTCTAAACAATGTAATAACTCTAAAAATTTCAGTTGACTGGAAAGAATATTAAATGAAAAATGCAGAAATGTGTTGAGATCATTCTTTAAAATTTAAATAACTCAAATCTAACTGAAAACAACGATCTTCTAATTAAGCAAGAATGCAGAGAATTAATATATGAAAATGATTCTTGGATGGGAAGTTACAGGATTAATGGAGTTTACAATAAATACTAACTGAAATTGCATATATGCTTTTAATGATATATTCCTACACACTAAAATATAAAGTTTGAGAATTTGAATAGAATTTTTTTTGTTTATAACAGTATACTCTCTATTATCCGTCCGCGAATTATCCGGTTTGCGGATTATCCGTGCTCATTCCGAACTCACAAAAAAATTTAAAGATAATCATTTTCACGCTTATCATCCATGTAAAATCGATGTTGATGTTCTATCGAGAGATTCATTCCGTGAAACTAGTGAGCCATGACGGCGAAGGCTAAAGAATAGTTTTTTCTTCCTCCACGTGAAATCTCTACCGGTTCTACCCCTAATTTTCCGAGAAATGAATAATCCATTTCCTGTTAGATCATTCTCGTACGAACACGCTTCTGCCTGACACGTCATCTTCTCTCACTTTCGCACGCGTTCCTTTAGTTTTTGCGTCTTATTTATCGTCAGTTAGTAGCGTGAAATTTTTTACTGGTAAAAATGAGTGGTGTGAAACGAAAACGAATCGTTTTAAATGCTAAACAAATATTATAAATCCTTCAAAAATTTGATAATGGAGAATCAGCTAGTACTGATGCAGAGGATGTACTAAATGAGGGAAATACAATTCTCATTCTGCTGCTCTACAATCTGTGGAAACTTTGTTATATTATATGGGACAGAGAGGATTTGATTACGATGACATTACTGCGGTTCGTAAAATATGTGTCGATATACGACAAGAGATAAACAAACGGCAGAAGCAAAGACGCATAACAGATTTTTAAAGGAAAATTCCTAGTTTGACGTTATACAGCATACAAATGTAAGTAATTTTTATATTTTTGTACTCACGTTGATTTTTTCTTTAATAAAAAGGAGTTTTAGGATTATCCGTGTTTTTATATTGCCCATGCGATCCCTCCCGGTGATTAACCCGGATAATCGAGTACATTTGCCGTTCGGTAAATTATGACCAGAAGGTGATACAAGACACTGACACATCGAACAATGCTAATTCTGAAGTATCAATTAAGGGTGTCAGGAATTTTTCACACAGAATGTGACGTCAGAGTGATTGCCTGTTTGGCTTACGTAAGGAGAAGAAAAACAGTTCAGTGGCTTTAAGGAGAGTTGGAACCCTAAGTCCGTTAACCCTAACTCTGTTACTTCGATGCACCTTTTCTCAAAATCTGTTATAGATTCATGTTTGAAATTTTTCATACAAGTAAAGTACATCTTTCTCATTATATTGAAATGAATTTTTTTAAAAATTCAAAAATTTATTTTTCACAAATTTTTTTTTGTCAAAACAAAATATGTTAAATTGGCCATTTCTATGTACCTTTTCTCAAAATCTGTTATAGATAAGTGTTTGAAACTTTTTATACAAGTAAAGTACATCTTTTTCATTATACTAAAAAACTTTATTTCTTACTATTTTTGTGTCAAAATAGGGTAAAATTTCACTATGTCTAATTAAATATTTTGTAAATTTATAAAAAATTAAAAATTAATTGTAAATTTGTAAATTGTAAATTTATAAAAAATTAAAAATTAACCAAAAGCTCATTTAACATTTTCGGACTTAAGGTTCCAACTCCCCTTAACTCCAAAATAAGTTATTACGCTTCCAGTGCTCTTGTAATAACGGGAAGTAGAGTGAGCTAAGACTATGGAAGAAGAAAAGGGGGTGTGCTATGAATAAATGTTGAATTCATTGAAACAAACAAACTTAGTCGCAAGGCCTGCAAACGAAGTTTCCACATGCGTTGTTAACCTAAAATGACAATACTCACCTACACAAGGTAAATTCGTCTGATATTGCTTTGGTAATTCCCTGCAGTCAAGACCTTTCGAATTGTGATTTCTGTGCATTTGATGATGTAAAGAAAACTTAAGATCGTCGAAATTGACATAGATAAGGTGGTTCAGAAGTTGTATCAAAGCAATCCGAGGTGTGGAGCCCCAAAAGTGATTCTCAAAACCAACACTTAGTATCCTATAAAGATTTATCTCAACAAATACGTCAATGATTTTAGAGCTATTATAAATCATTCTGTTGCAAGTTCGTTGACTCGGTGCTTATTGAATGCCTGTAATATTAATAAATTGCTTTATTTCGATAAAATTATCTATTTTTTAGAAACTTGAATATTTATAAATCTAAACTGTTCCTGAAATCCGTTTTGAGAAGTCTAATTAGCTTGAAATCTCTACAACTTGAACTTTTATAGAAGTTAGAAGGTTGCGTTTCACATAAAAGTTATGTCGGTTTTCTTGTAATAAATAAGTTAAATAGATGAAAATGGTCGATTATAATAGAAAAGTCTATTTTCAGTCTTTATTATTTTAAGTTAAGAAGATATTTTTCTTTTCTTTTTTTATGACAGCCCTTCAATTTCTGAAACATTTTGTACGACTCATAAATAAAATTTTTTCTCAATTTATCCACAAAAGGAAACTCGAGACGCAACAAAATATGTTCTTTCTTTCTCAGACACACACAGGGTATAAAAACAGAAATATTCAGTTCACTACTGATTTCTTTGACAGAATTTGTATTAAATAATACTTATGTAAAATAAGATACGCAAAATGAAAAATTAAGAATTCCTTTCAAAACAATCTTTTAATAGATTCAGGAAATTTGAAAAAAATGGAATAATCAAAAATTCTTAGAAAAATAATGCTAAAATAAATAAATAATTAAAAAAATATTTTTATAAATATATATGACTATGAAATCATAGTCCAAAAGATTTATCGCTGTGATGTCTAGAATATTCTTTATTTCTTATTTTTGCACATCTGTTATTCTAATCAGGACTGTTAACTTTTAAAATCGAAAGACTTTCGAAGACATTTTTCTGAAAGCCATTGAAATCCGATTAAGAGATTTAGAAGTCAAGATTTTCCTTTTAAAAGATTAAAATAGAAAATTAACCTCATCTCTGCGTCATCTTATTTTAGCAGCAATTTGTTGGAACAAGTTTATTCTTCAGTTGCTAGAACAAGAAAGAAAGTTAATTAAATGGGTATGAAATAATTCAACAAAGTAAATCTAAGAATTGAGACTTTAAGTTCTTCTAACATTGTGATCAAATATTGAAACATTTCTGCTGTACACTTTCAAAATTAAGTTCGGAACAAGATTGCCTAGGTTATTTTGACTTAGGCACATAAAATAATTATGTGAAGAAAATAATAATTTTAACGTCTGTTTATATTTGTTAAGAAATAAATATATTCAAGCAGCCGCATTAATCGTAAGACAAATATTTCCAGGAAATTCGATTAAATTCTTTTGGCAATAACAAAATGTGCTCACGCATGTAGTTTACGACACGAAATATATTGGATAATGTGTAAACGAAAATTATTCTCTGAAATTTGGAATTGAATTAGCTTCAATATCTGTAAGATTATCAAAAACATAAACACATTTCAGTTTTTAACATTCTAAAGGAGTCGAAACAACAGGTTGAGTTTTATATGATTAAATATGGAGTTTTATTACAGTACCAAAATTGAAATGATTTAATATTAAATCTACTTAAAATGCATTAATTTTCACTCAAAGTATATTTCTATGAAGGGAGAATCTTTTTATTTTTCATTATTTAAATTATAAAAGTAAAAGGAAAGAGGTTTTACTATAGATTTTTTTTTCGTATTGAAAGAAGGGTCATTTGGTTCATTCTTCTAAGCTAAAACTCCTTGTTTGTGTTTCTAGTTAATCCTGATATTATCTTCGTTCGACATCTATTGTAAAAATATGAGAGTAGAGATTTTTCCGAGATATATTGCACAGTAAGATGCACAATTACAGTAAAAGTTTTCGAGCTAGAGAAAAAAACTGAAGCGTGGTAATTTTTTTGCCACACACTGTAGTTGATTGTCATTTATGAAATCTCTAAAGGATAAAGTATTTTCTTCCAAAAATCAATGACTTGCAGATGACTAAGCAGAACTGTCTTTTTTATGTCCGTCCCTTCTGTTCTAAATACATGTCACATCGCTCATTCCAAGACCTTTAAACTTTAATAAATACATCTCTTTAGACAATCTCGGCAGCAGATACGATGAGTTTTTTAATTGTTCTCTTAACCTGCACTTTACTGATACATAACAATTTTGGAATGTTATGTTTCATTTTTCATCTAATAGCACTTATTCATCCTAGATAATATGCCCAAGAACTAGAAATGCAAATTTTCTTTGGAAATAACACGATAAACTTTCGTATCTATCTAAATTCAAATAATAATATCGGAACAATCTTATAGCCTATGCAATCCTCATTCTTAAACTTCATCGCATTCTCTTCTCTCTCTCTCATCACTTGAAACAAATGAATTCTAAACTAGCAACCTAATCCTGATTAACACCCCAACTCTATCAAAAGGAGATTGTCCATGATCATTAAACTAACTTCCCGCAGCGCTGTACAAACAGTTTCTATGAAATTCCCTACCCAAGATTGATGGACAGTAATCCGACAAATAACTATTTATGTACTCAACATCCCTCGATGTCCATTTGTGAAATCCTCCCAATGAAAAGAATAAGGCATTTAAAGAGCAAAGGAAAATTAATTTGCCTCACAAAATATCGACCTGAGTCGGTAAATGGAAAGTTATGTAAATTGTCTTTTTCCCAGCTACTGACTCCTTGGTCCGGCGACGAAACATGCTACTGTTTAATGATTTTCTGTCCAGATTTCATTATATGAACGATTTGAATTTGAGGGAGGAAAGACAATGAGATAGACTTATTGTCGTAAAAGTACGTCATTCCTGCGGAAGTAATTACATTAATGTTTTTAATTTTTTTCTAAAACCAATTCAAAGATCTTTTGAATGTTTGTCTTTAACGTTTAATTTTTCTCGTCAAAGGATAAAAAATTTTACGCAAGAGAGGTTAATTCAAATTTAAAATATATGGGGGAAAGTCGTGTAGTATCGGACGGCGGATAGTATCGAACATGCGTTATTTCTTACATTTGCTGTAAGAGGCGGGACATGTCAAGACACCAGGGTGCATATTTAGTCAAACGGCAATATTGTTGACACGTGGAAGAAAATTTATTTTATTTTACAGTTTTTTAGGTGAACGAAGATAACTTTAGGTTGGCATAGCTTGTCTGAAAGTGACTATAAGTTGTTTTTTTATTTATTGCTAAAAAAACATTTATTGTCTTTGAAGTTTTAGGCCATAAATCTCCTTATACTTATTAATACGTATGTAGTAACTGATTTTTTGTTCCATGATGTTTCGGGTTGTATCGGAAACAATGGTGCTGCCACATCTACCACAATTTTCAGCTTGCCCGATCCTTCGAAACCAGTAGCAGACGAGCAGATGGAGGAAGTTTGATGGACCAGTCTTGGAAAATGATAGCAGTACAACTACCTCTCTTATTGAGGATTTTCCCAAAACAAGTGCAGCTCAAAATATTTTAGAGGAGATATCGCCACTTCCTATCAATTCCAATAAAAATAGAAAAAGGGAAAAATCAGTTCAAGTACAAAGATCAAAACTGATAACACCTCGAACATCCAAAGAAGACTTGAAAATGAAGGCAAAAACGGAACTAAAATCTGAAGAAGAAAAGAGAGAAGGAGGAGAAGAGACTAAGTGCATCATCTGTGCTGAAACCTTTGAAGAAGACTAGATTGAGTGTCGGATTTGTGAAGGCTGGGCTCACGAAAATTGCTCCGATCTTGAAGGAAACGGCCTGACACAGAATGCATGTGTCTTTAAAACGATTTGTTAAGTTTTCAAAGACTGATAATTTTTTAAATTTTTCTTATTCATACTTTTTTATTATCATATATTAACCTAGTTTTAAGATCTGTAATTTGTACTTTTATAAATTTCTCGAAAATAACTCTGCCTAATAATAAAAAGTTGTCTGTGAAACCAAAAATAATTCTCTTCTTGCATATATTTTTCATGACCGATACAACACGCTACAAATAAAATTGATAAAAATACAATAATCATGAAAAGTGTGAAAAACTATTGATATTTTTATCTTAGAAAAACGTGTTAAAATGTGCTTTCATAGAAAAAATAAAGTTTTTTAATTAATATAATATGGTCCAACTGAGCTGTAAAAATATTTTAAAAAGCTTAGGTATCCGATACTACCCGACATTCCCCTACATATGCTTCCAATTTTTTATGAAAATAGACAAAAATTGAGATTCAATTTTCAGGAAATAAAATAGGCCGAATATATTAAATCTTCTGTTGAAAAAGAATAACCTACGCACAAATTATTATTTGGATCAAAGTAATTATAAAAATTTTCAATTGAAAGATACTTTTAAATTAAAGACACACAAAATGTTAAAAGATAACAGTGTGAAATATTTTTCAAACTACAGCATTCACGATTGTTGTTTGAAGAGAAATCTTACCCAAAAGTGTTTGTAAATTATTATAAATAATATCAAAGGTAAAATATTTTGATGCTTAATTTGACATAAATATCTAATTTTACGACGCTCAGATAAAACTATGAAGTACGCATCAGAGATATTTTGACAGTTTAATTTCTTATATGATATGCTGTATATCGTAAGGGTTTAGTTATTATATTTTTGCAGTTCAGTACCAAACAAGACCAGCCATAATGCAAATCAGAAACTTTTTTCTTCTTTTTGCTGAAGTCATGAAGACGCTTCAATTCTTCTAATATCTTTAAGAAAATACCCATTAAATAATCCCTTAAAGAATTTTCAACAAACTTATTCATATTATTCAAAATCTTCTAAGATAAGTATTACTAAGTAAAGAAAAAAATGGTGGAATGTTTGCAATTCTTATTTTCGAAGTGCTATTACCGATAAAAGACGTAGTGACATTCGGCATAAATCATGGCTTTCAACAATGTTAGACAACCTATCTTTTGCTTAAATAAACAACAATAGTCGGTACAAGGAAAACAACAAAAATAACCATTACTCTTCAAAATGTATTTTACATAATATCCACTAATTTATGATGAGAATATTTTTAAAAGGTACCTGTTATGCCACAGAGAATATATGAATAATCTCTTCCAAATAAGAAAATAAATATTTGTCGTTTGTAAATAATGCTGCATTTTTAAAATTTGCTTTTAATGCTTTTGCACTTTTTTTCATGATCATATAAATCTCTAAACGAAGAAATTCGAAAAAGAAAAGATCCTTTACAACGATCATTAATAAATGACTTTTATATTCAACTCAGGACACTGTAATAGAAATTGCATCATAAATTATTTTATTAGAATATTAGCTTAACTTATCATCCTTTATATATCTCAAATGTCATGCACTTTCTTATTATTTGAATAATCTCAGAATACTTCAAATATTGTGCTGAATCATCATTTTAAATAACGAGGCTCGCCAGAAATTAATTAGTATTTTGGTATTAAAAATGAAAATGAATTTTAAATAAAAATATTTTTATTATATGAAAGAGTATACCTTAAACTACTGTTCAACATAATTTTCACTATTAAGAAATCTTTACGATATTGTTATATATATTTATGTTTTTACTATGCATGTTCCATATGCCATTTTCTACAAGTTATCAACGAAAGATTCGAATTAATGTGGTTTCCAGTAAAAATGAAAGCAAATGTGATACATAACTTATCTAATTATTTTAAGGTTTCATTTGTGATTATTATTATGCAAATAATACTGTTTCTTCATTTTCTGTGATTTCTATATAATTTATTAGTACCTTGAAGCCTACAATTTCATAATTTTTTTTCTAGCTAGGATGAAAAGTTAAAAGTTTATGTACTGAATAAGTCATTGTAAAACAGTTTAATAAGTTTCCCATGCCTAAATTTAGTTCCACAGGAATTAGAACATCAGTCAGTTGACAAAAAAAATTCTATTTTCATTGATCTCAATGATACTGTTCTGCAACGGATTCCGAGACTACCACTTTTGGGCGATTTTACACCGGAAAGTGATGTCAGGCAATGAGTCATATGAGCACATTTCCGGAGTTCTTTGTTATATCACGCTCAGTAAAATGTAAACATCACCCTTCCATTCTTCACTTTCCCCCTATGTTCATAAAATAACTCCGTCCGGCGCATGCGCAAAAGCGCGAAGGGTTTCCGAATCAGTTTCTAAACAATACCTACGATATTTGGCTACTGTTGGCGATGTTGGCGAACCCATGACTTGATCCTTAAACCGTGGAAGGTTGCATTTTGTAAATACGCCTCAGATCGTTGTCGACCTCCACGGAAGGAGCTGATATGTCCGACCTCCTTCGTTGTTGTTGTTTAGAAAAAGCTCTGACTTCTCAGCGCGATGTACTGTACTAATTTTAGAAGTGTGTTTCTTTCTTGTTTATGAGCGTGTAAATAGACATTCTTTCTGATCTGGGTCATCATTTCAAAAGAGAAAAGCTTTTCAATACTTGCACTTTTTCAAAAATATGGAGCCATTTTTTATATAAGAAATATAAATATGATAGAGATGAAAGTACAGTAAAACCCCGGTTAACCTAACCTCGGTTACACGAAATACCTTTGAAATCGCAAATCTAAAATACCCGTACTGTACTGCACGGAAATAATCGCGAAAGAGAGAATTTTTTTGAAACGATATCCTCACTTTTAACCCTTTCCGGCGTGGTGGTCACAAATGAGGATACCAATTTTAAAATTTTCTAAAAAAAATCCCTTTCCACTTTGAAACCCGGAAAATTGCAGAAAAAGGCAGCTAATAGTTCTCCTCTTCGAATGTAGATGGCAACACAATGAAATTTCGCTTTCATTTCCGAATAAATATATATTTAAAAATACCCCATTTTTTTTTTTTTAGTTCTTTGCGTTTACAACTTTAGCAAATTCACTCGACCATTTTCCTCCAATACCCTTGAAGTATTAATTTATGATCTTGTATGAGATTCAATATTAATTTGTGAGCGTATCAATATGGTTGTCTCCGATGGTGTCCTCATATGGAGTGACCCCAAAGGGGGACGATCCCTCCCCTCTGAATGACGTAAGTTAAAATATTTTGTGTAGATTCTATGTCTAGACAATAAACTAAACCCATTCAAAAATTTTATACCTTGCTCCGGAAAGGGTTAAACCTCCCCAAGAAGAGAAGAGATTAATTTTAGAATGCTAAAATTAAAATTAATTGGTATTAGCAACTACGATATTGTTTACCTGTGCCCGTAAGTCGCATTGGACCCGAACTCGCGCCCCACGGAGGTTAACTTTAATCAAGAACATAAGTGTAGACTACAAAGAGGGCTTTGAATTTTTTTTTACATTCAAAACATTTCAGAAATGCATGTTGTAATAAGATACAAAATAGTAATAGAGGTTATGGCTTAACAGAAAAAAATCATTATCCGAAAGGGCTCCCCTCCCCTTTAATTCGGTTAACCGGAGTTGTACTGTAATTGAAAATACTCACTGAAAAGTATTTAAATTTGTCTTCTTGGAGTTTATGGCGCTAGGGCTATTCTTTGGTTTTGCTGCTTCAAACAAGTTAAAGAAATTGTGGAAAGTAGTTAACTGGCGCCATTACAACAGTCGGTAATATTTAATGCAAATAGTAAAAATTTCGACTTGCTTATCGTGCAGCGGTAAAATTCAAAAAAGGAGTAAAATTTTCTGAAAAACCTTATTTAAATTTGAGAATAAAATTCAATGATTTTTAAAAAATCGAAAAGATAACAATCAGAATGTCGACCAATCGGCGCTGACAGTGTAAGTGGAGTCGTGTTAAAAGTTCGCAAATGCTGGATTGAAAAATATGGACATTCAATGATGATGTATTTTTCATAGCATACTTCTAGAACATTTACAGTGAGAACAATTAGGAGCTGGCTCACCCAACAGAAGATGATGTCGGGCAATTCTTGTGTGCTCAATGATAAAGCTGGTCAGATTTGTGACCCGCTTGCCACTAATATCATCTGACCAGTTTTTAGTGACAAGTTTAATGTTATGAAATTTATTATGGACTTCTTGATCACATGGTCTCTGCCATTTTATTTGTAAACAGGTGTTGATATGTTTGTTAAGAATACAAGCTGGTGCTAGAGAATTTAAAAAGTGAATGGCCAAAAGAGCATCACTTTCCGCTTGTCTTTTTCCTATTTCCAAATTTTGTTTGTAAACCATCTCATACAGTATACTTCAAAGGTCGTATCCTTGTTCATGCCACCATTTCCTTATTTTCAACACGGATTCTTGATGGTCTCTGTAAGTATCCATTTCCTGTCCATTCAAACCTCTCGCAAAGAGTCGCAAGGACTCTAAGCACTGGACAAGAGGTGGTGTTAATGCTATGTCCATTTCCTATGATACCCAACAGAGCAGTTGAGAGAGTACTTTGGAAACAATGATTTTTCATGTAGTCTATCATAAAAGACACCAATGAATAGCTTTTATAATGCAAAAAATTCAACGTCTGCAAAACGCTCAAGGAATCTGTGCATATTATATATTTTACGCTAAGGTACTCCGAAATCGGTTTTAACCCTTTCTAAGGCCGTGGGAATATACTTCCCACAAAATCCATCAATTTCCAAATGCTATTTTTAAGGTTGGTGTAAGTTCTCGCCAAATTTGTCGATGAAACAAAAACCTGGATGTTCCAATTTCTTTATCTCAAACCATTACGAAGTGTCTTGGCTTGATAATTAATTAATAAAATTATAATTAACAAAACATAATGTCATCGAGTAAGCTAAATGAATTTCTTTTCTTAAATTAATCTCAATACCACAGTTATTTTATTATACCACTACTAGAAAAAAATGGACTTATAAAGGGTTAAAGCATGAAATACGTTTATTATCTCTGTTGTGAAAATAGAACAGAACGAAAGGAAGGTAAAGCTAAAAGAGAGTTAGGAAAGGCTACAGAAAATAAAAACGAGAATAAGAGTATTTAAAAAAGAATTGTAGAAACCAATTCACAAGTGAGCCCTTTAATAGAACATCATTGGGTTTTTGTGTATTTTTTTCCTCGAATGAGCTAAAAATGCATTTGAAAAAATCCTTTTTTTGACCTATGAAATTCAATTGATGTTTCCAACCTCAAAGAAATCAACAACTAGATGTTTACAGAAAGTTAAAATTATTTATTCCTGTTTTGATTTCCTCTCCTTGTAATAGATTTTTTAATTAAATTTGCAAATGACATAAAACTAGATTTTCGAAATATCACCAAAGACTATTTACCAAAATGAAAATTAGCCGATAAAAATGCATCCATTTATCAACCTCAAAGATATCCATTAACAGCTGTACATGAATGATTATTCGCTGTTCTTTAATCAATGTCTAGTAATAAATGTGTAGGAGATTCGGAAAGTTTGATTGATTGTTTGAATATGAAGAGAATGAAGGGGGAAAAAATCACTTTCTATAGTGACAAAATCGCACTGGGACACAGAAAGAGCATAAAAATGCAATAAGAATTATCTGTTTGAAAGATAAGATAAATAAAGAACAATGAATTATTGAAGAGATTCATAAAAAATCATTTTTATATAAAAACATTTGCGGAAATATTTTTTTCACTGAGATGCATTTATCGACGCTTTTTATGTCAAAAGTGGATTTTGCTGTTAAGCTGTTATAGAACTTCGCTTCTTTTTCAAAACAATCTCATTAGAAAAGAATTGTTGAAAGAATTACACTAATAGAATATTTTAATAGAATCTATTCTTTGTTCCTGAATAAATTTTAAGAGTATTACAGTGTGCGTGTCAAAGTTTAAGCACGGCAATAATTTTAAAATGAAACTTTAAAATATGCACTCTTTTTTAAATCAGTGTTCATATATGTAAAAAATATGTAGAATTGAAATTGTACTTGATGCAATAATGCTTTAAACTTTATTTCCAACCATCGAATTTAGCAAAGATACAAAAATAGGTGTGTCAAAAGTTTAAGCACATGAGACATTTATTTCTTACAGTCGAGTAAAAACAAAATGTTAATACTTGATTATTGTTCCTTTTTATTTAATTACGTGAAATACATGGTTTTCCATCGATAACACTAAGTTCTGTATTAATTCCGGCTTTAGTCTTCAATGGCGAATTTCAGCACTTCAACTGAAGAATACTGCTTACTCTTTTGAAAAACTAAATTTGTGAATTTACCCTAGACGTTTTATATGAAGTTCACATCAGCACTTATGGCTAGACCACACAAAACCCACCCCATGTTGGCACTAAGCCACTGTGGCGGTGATTTGGAGGCATGTATTGAAGGGTTGTCATGTCGGAAAGTCAAATCTGTTCCATCAAAAAATTCAGCCAAGTGACTTACAAGTGTCTCTTCGTAGTTTTCAGATTCTTTTAGACCGTGAGTAAGGCTAGGGACGTCTGACTATTGAAACAGACCGCTGCGAAAAATCACCGATATTTGAACCTGAACGTACACCATTAGGAAAAACGCTTTAATCTGAGCATAATTAGAATACATGGCTCGTGTACTGCGGAACATACTGTCAGTTTGATAAAAAACCGCCTGGAAAACTTCGGTCTTGATTCTGACACTAATATTGATATATACTGACGGTGCAAGCGTCATGGTCAAAGTTAGTAAACTTATGAGTTGCTACCAGCAACTGTGCTTCGCGCATGGTTTACAATTAGCAGTGGTCGACATATTATATAAAAAGAATATAGAAAGAGAAGAGGAACACCAAGAAATAACTTCTAATGAATCAGAGACAGTTTACGAAGACACGAATGATACACATGAAGAACAAGGAGCGACAGTAACAACAACAGATCCTAATCATCTTCATCTTTCAAAGGGCTGAAATAATTCCTAGATACAATGATCTTCTTCATAAAGTGCGGAAAGTGGTGAAGTTAGTCAGAAGATCGCCTACTAAATATGATATGTGCCTGCAAAAGTATGTGAAAGAAGACACAGGCAAAAATTAAGCCTTATTTAGACTGCCGCACACGTTGGAACAGTCTTCTGGCTATGATAGAAAGATTTCATAAGCTGAAAGTGTGTATAGATAAAGCTTTGATTGATATAGAATCTGACACAACATTTAGCGACCTAGAATGGTCGAAAATAAAAGACCTGATTGAGAGTTTGCAGCCATTTAAGTTGGCTGTTGAGGCACTATGCAGAAGAGATTCGACCCTGTTAACTGCTGAAACAACATTAACGTTTATTTTAGAGAAGTTGGTTACTCACGACACAATGTTAAGTGCTGAATTATCTGAGGCACTGCGTGTGAGGATAAAAGAACGCCGCGCTGTAGGAACAGGAATATTAATATACTTACAGAATCCAAAAAATATGATGATGATACAAGACGAGCTGATGATACATTTACTATGCCGAAAAAAAAAGTTATACGACTACAAGTGAAAAATATCTTAGAAAGAATTATTCAAGATGATAGCTTTAACGAAAACACAGATAATATAGTAGAAAATAACTTAGATTCATCGTCATTGAAAAATGATTTGACAATACAGAAAGAATTACAAATGCAAATCCGAAAGATATGAAAACCTATAGCATAAATACCAAAAAAAAGAGAAAGATTTTGTGAAAATATTAACAAAGGAAATTACTGCATATGAAAGTGAAGGATTTCGAGGAAAATACTTGTCCTCTATTCACGAGTATTTGTTGACTATAAAACCAAGTGTAGAAGCAGAAAGGGCCTCCTCGGCTGCTGGTTATATTTGTAGCTCTGTAAGAAGTCGATTGGCAGATGGCACAATTAACACTATTTGTTTCCTACGATCCTTTTTTCAAAACCAAAAGTGATTTTTTTATAATTGTTTTACTTAAGATAATAATTTAAAGTAAGTTTATTAAAAAATAAGAAGTTTTCAACTCGTTATTGTGATAATTGTGCCATTGATTAAACAGATTCATGATGACTGTCATAATTATAAGAATGAGATTTCTTAGCTTGCCTAAATTACCTAATTATTGTGATCTCAGTTGATAAGATTGATTTAGTTAGATTTAATATAAATTACTTACATAATGTAATGTTAGTTACATTACAAGATATCATTGAGGTCATTTGTGAAATCTAGTAAGTGAGACTAAACTTAACTGCCCGTTATTATCTAATTATTACTAAACTAATATAGCAATTGCAATTTAACTAGTTCCACTATACTAAATTTTTATTGTTGATTCATACGTAAATATTGATTGATTATAACAGTGCAAATAAAGTTGATTTCATAAGAAATAAATTTTTTTAATAAACTTTGTAATACACTCACTTGATCATCTTCTATAGAATTGATTTTGGAATGAAAAGGCAAAATAGTTTTGATGTGACCAATCCGGCCGGATTGAAATTGGTGCCGGATTGCAATCCCTACACGTACTGTACTAATAAAATACATCTTGCTTAACAATGAATTTTTAGTGTTGTCCGTGAAATCCACTTTTTATTTCAAAGCAAAATTTTAATTATTTCACAATTTATTCCTTCTAATTAGTTTGTTATACTTTATTTCTGACTCTGTAAATTCGCTCAACTCCGACAATCGCGTCTTAGGAATCTTAATATTTTTTTTCCGTAGTAAAACTTCGCAGCAAAGAAATTATCTAAATTCTATCAGCCATTTCCAAGAAATTATCATTCCATTTATGCATCTCGCTTTATGCGTTAGACACTTGAACTTTTTACTAAGAAATAAAAATAAACAAATGAGATAAAAAAATGTGTCATGACAAGCAAAAACCCTTTTCAAAATATACTATAAAGAACTAGGAAAGCCATTCTTTGAATTCTAAACGAGATTGCCGAAATATAACTCTAAAAAGAATGGAAAATGTCTTATTCATCCGTGAATTGCTACATTAAGAAAATTTGCGAGTTCATAAATCAAAACATACGAGAAAGAGGGAATAGATCTAAAAGTCATTCTATAGGAACAAAATTTTATTGCACAAGAATCTAAAAGCGTACGAGAATGAAAACGAAACCAGACACCAATGAACCTTTTCTTTTTAATTTCAAGAGAATCCGGTATTTGTCATTTAAAGAAAGATTGACTAAGCTTAAAAATGAATTATTTGCAGTTACTTTGTCATTTATTATACAGACTATCTTTATTAACTGTTCAAAAGAACGCATTAAGTACTTGTAGTGTTTAGTTTAGGTTTCTATTGTCATTTAAAGAAAGATTGACTAAGCTTAAAAATGAATTATTTGCAGTTACTTTGTCATTTTCTATTATATAGACTATCCTTATTAACTGCTCAAAAAGACACTTTATTTTTTCTGGTTCATATTATCTTATTTCTTTTGCTTTGGAAGTTGTAAAATCGAATTAAAGCTAGCATTAATTTTATTGCAGGTAGTATTTTCTGTAGACCTGAGCATTACCAGAAATGATAAAAGAAAGTAAGCCTATTAACCTACAATTTTCAATTTTTCCGCAGGGTGAACTCGTTCATCCCCAATTCTCAAGCCACTTTCCTTTTACTCCTCCCAGCCTCCAACTTGGGGTTAATCTCTTCAGTTATTTCCGTATGAGAGGTTATCTACCTGTTTGCCTTTTATAAGGCAAGATTTTGTAATAAATGAGTTGCTAAACAAATTATAAAACATCACCGTATATAAATTTTGAGAGGAACAAGGAAATAGGCTGATTATAATATTTTGTACAAATAAAAATTTTAAAAAAAGCAGAATCATATGAAGATGAAACTATTTTGTAGTAAAATACTACTATTGTTTTCTACTACTTTTGTTAAAATATTACAGCAGAGTTATTCTTCTGTATACAATTGTTTATTGTTTTTGCAAGAAAAGAATGAAGCAGAAGTCAACTTTAGCTTCAGGAGGCTAAGAGTACACAGTGAAAAGTTTCTGCAAACTCTTGGACTCCTCGTTAGAGCTAAACTAAACCGCCACTATGTGCCAAAATGCCATCTTAATATAAATAAAAATCATTGTGGGTATGTATGTCCCGCATCTGCTCCTAAACCACTGCACCAACCAAATTTTGCACACTTATTATTTAAAGAGGAATATACTTGTCAACTTTTAAAGGTGCGAAAGTTAGTTAAACAGTCAGTTAATTTAACAGTTAACAGTCGGTTGTTTACCGCATTAACTTCAGAGCACATTATCCCACAAAAAGTATTTTTACACCATATTAAAGTTTAAGATTTTACCTTTTCAATGATACTAATTTTAAATCTGTGAACGGTTTCTTTCAATTTTTATTACTTTTTCAAAATGTAATAAATAATTGATTGCATACAGACGATTTTGAACGCTTAGACTTCGAACTAATTTACCTTTATTTTCTGATATTTTTGTTTATTTTTATAAATATCTTATAAACACCACTTTCAACTTTTAAAAGCCCAAAAGTTAATTAAAATTTAAATTAATTAGAAATTAAACTTGATTTCGGTGTTTTTCGTGATATTTTTCGAAAATATGTCACAAAGACTATTTTTTACATCATATTATATCTAAAACAAATTAGCTTTTCAATGACACAAGTTTTATTTCCATTCAATTCGTTGCCCTCATTTTAATAAATTTTCAAAACTTAAATTGTGAATAAAATTCACAATTTGCAACATTTTTTTGGTGAGGAACATGAATACATACGAAGAACTGTTGCTAGAACACATTAACAGAATTATGGAAGAAGATTCAGTGAAAAGTTTATAAAAGAATTATGGGTATTAGAAATTTCTATAAAAAAGTAGTTTTTACATCAAAAATATTAGACATGAAAGTGTTCTAATCCCGAGCAACGCTGGGCATAACAGCTAGTAGATATATAAACTCAACCTCCACCAACTGATGGCTTATAATACTTGCTTTAATTTGAAATACGCCTTTAAATATTACGTTCACCCTATATATTGAATAACACTTGCGTTCTATGATCAAAAACTAGATAGAAAAGTGAATTTTTCCTTGTAAATGGAAAACGAAGTCCAGCAAACCAAAGGTATTTTAAGATAGTAGCAACACGACTACTGTTCACTGTTTCGATTTTCTGCAGTGTTGCCAACAAGGTAAAATTGCCCTGCGTATTCTTAGCACTCGCGTACTTTTACCCACCGTTCCCTTATATACAACAATATGCAATTCTTTTTGAAATAAGTGTGTTTTTAATAATTATAGAAAATGGCATTTTTCGTGTTAAATTATTATCAACTCAATTAACCTCTTATTCATTTATTTATTAAAAGTTTTTAATTATATTAACAGGAGCAAAGCGTAGTACATCTAAAATATCAAACTGTATGTATATATCAAAATGTAAATGGAATATATTCAAAAGTGTAAGCATTTTAATTTTTAAAAAATATGCCTGATATAAATGAGCGTTTGCTGTTTCCAATTTAATAAAAATGAGGAATAAAATGTGAATTTCATCAGACTTATTCAGTTTATTAAATTCCCCATTACTCTCGCAACCCCATCCCTCCATCAATAAAATAATAAGGTTATAAATAAAAATTAAGTGAAAAATAGTAAACTAACTTGATTTATTTGTATTTATTCCCCGTTTTTGTATATTTATATAGAAAATCTGGAATCTATAAAAAGATATTAAATCTTCTATAAAGCTGAAAAAATTTCTTACCTTTTTTCTTTTAACATAATTTTAATTAAAATCCCTGGCAGTGTCCAAGATAGTTAACTCGTGAAGATTCATGTTTGCTATTTCATAATATTTCACAGTGTGGAAAAAAATCTTTTTGGTCTAAATGCTTCTCACTATCATAACATAAAAGCAATAAACAAAATATATGACATCATAAATTAAAGCAGCTAAATTTAGATTAGTTCCAAAAATTAATCCCATAGGTACAATAAGTCACATAATTCTGAAAGGTTAAGATGCAAGCAAAATTGCGGAATGAATATTCGATAAATGTAAGCCGGAGAATGACTTCTGTTTATGAATTATGAGAGAGAAATTTTAATTATATGCATAAAATTCAAGTTTCACAATTAAGTAACTCAGTAAGATAGCAGAAAATGATCTCAGTTTCCTAATTCACTAAAATAAAATGCATAGTGAAAATAAAAACGTGATTTCTGTATCTGGGGTATAAATTCTAAAACGCTATTCGTAAAAAGAAAAAATATATATTTGAATTTTTTTTTCAGGACACAAATTTATTTAAATGTCTGAAGAACAATTTTTTTATATATTAGTTTCCCTATAAGTTAAAATAACCAGTTTGTAAAGTGAAATTACGTCTTAAAAATAATATTTTAAATAAAATTTAAAGTTATAACCGATAAAAAAATATGATACAAATTAAATAACTGAAAATGACTACTCTATTTATTACCCTCTGAAAGCAATTGAATATCTTTCATATATCATCTTTTGCTAAATTGATGAGCGTTTTCAGACAGATTAATCATAGATGCAAACTTTTCAATAGGATATATACCACTAATAATTTCTGGTTGAAGCAGAAACACGCACATGAGAATGTATATGAAGCCTAATGGATGAATGTCTTCTTTTTCCATAAATTCTTACATCTCTGAAAACAACCATTTTAGATATTTATTTATTTATTTGAGATGCATATTCAAACCCTCTACTTTTTAGGATCCAAAAGAAAGTTGTTTGTAAAAAATTATTGTCCTGATTTAAAATTTATCTATTGTGCTATATTATTCAATTTACTGAAAAGTGATTTATCAAGGAACTATGTTTATGCATAGTCTTTATTTTAAAGAACTATATTTTGTTTCTAAGTATTATGTTTGTTTTATTCTCTTTTTTCGAATGTTTTTCCTTTGGGCTGTACCAGTAGAATTAATTATTTCTGCGGGGAAAAGGGGACCCTCTCCATTACGCAACTTCTTGTCACATGACGTTATCTTATCATTTTACAAAACCAAGTGCAGAGAACACTCGACTTTGGTGGAAAAGCGTACTCTCAAATAAACTATCAAGAATAAAAATATCTAAACTCATATCTTTCCTCATTGAAAATGAGAACCTCATAAAACAGCCACCAGACGCAACCAATTCATCCACCTCCGACCCAGATTTCTCTCGTTCACCAAGACATCAGACATTTGGACTAAGACTCTCTAGAAGTTCAGTACCTAGAACCCTAATCAGTCCTCATACAAGTATGTAGATGCAGCGAACTTTTAGGACCTGTCTTAAAATGGTTTTTGCTTCGCGAGTCTTTCTATTCATATATAAACACACACTTTTGGTTGTTTTTATAATTTTCACATGCATTTTGTCAATGTTTAAACACTGTATGTAACCTTTTTCTTTGTTCAATAAAGTTTCTACGTACACTCATCCAAACTGCAAACCGGAGATATTTATTTCTGGAGTCAGGGGTGTGTCGTAGTGTAAAGTAAAGTAAAGTAGAATTATTTCCTATGGTTATCGACTCGGTCAAAATATTGTTTCCACTAAGATTTTCGTTTGTCATACGGCACTAATCTGTTAACATTACATGTGAATATTATTCTTTAGAGAAATTCGACTAAATTCAACCATGAATTTTCGAACATTCTTAATCTTCAAATAAGGTTGAAAAAGTTACTTTTCTTGCTAAAAGAATTGTATATTGCTATTGAATATATCGTTCATATAAATATAAAATCTCAAAATAATTAATTATAACAATAGAAATTAAAACTTATAACTGCTTCAATAATTAATTAAGTTTTACTAAAAGATGACTCATTAAAACAATTTTCATTTAAAGAGAAAATGAATATTGTACCCTTGATTTTATGATGCCATGCCGATAAACAAATTATTTCTAAAATCCAAAATTTGGCAAAAATCAGCTTTCGGAAAATCCTGAGCGAATTAAGTCACATCATTCACATCCGTCGACATATTTACACGCACTACTGGCAAAGGATGTTAAGAAGTTACCCGTGTTGCAGCCTTAGCATAAATCATTTAGAGGTCCAGGTAATGTATCTCGCAGACATGATATGGATAGATGGGGCACGTTTATCACGTAATAACGTGCTGAACAGGCAAAACACCTGTTATTAGGCCCTGAAAAATCCGCCAACATGACAAGACATTCGATGATGTATTGATAAATGCTTGTGGCAGCACCGCCAAGTTGCACACTTTACAGTGGGAACTGCAGTATAGAAGGTGTAGACCAATTTTTCCACATGTGCATTGTGGCACCAAGAAGGATAAATGAACCAATTACAGGTAAGTTCTACCTTCTGCCACATTTGGGGCGTCACGGCATTGGAAATCATGACCAAACAAAGGCGCGTTTTATGTATTCTGTTAACAGTAATGTTAGCAAAGTATCGTTTCTTACTAGATCGATGTTTTTCTACTACTGTGCAGTTGACTTTATTTCTATATCTTTGTTCGGTTTCAAGATAAAATAGCTAACTTCGCGACTAGTTGCCGCTGTAATTGGTCTCACCACGTTAGCACACCTAGATACCAATTTTATGATAATAACTGCTACCATTCTGAAGTTAAAGGGAAGACTCACGACTTAAGTTGGTGCCCTGTTTGTAGAACGTTTCTCGCACATTCTTAGCTAGTTAAAAAAAATAAAAACAATCTACTGTAGGGAAAATTAGGAATTCAGTAAAAGAACTTTTACAATCTGGGAATCCATTTTAAAGCATTTCTCTTGATTAATTTCTCTAAAAAAATTCAAACATTGTTCCATAGCAATTCATTATTATTTTCTAATAAGTAAAATATTGAAATATGCTTATTGCATCTCTTCTTTCTTTTTTCATTTAAAGATTGAATACTTTACGCGGATATGGGAAATTTTATTTGAATTTTCATATGAGCAATGCATGAATACTCATCAATACAAATTGGAATTTTTTTCACTTTGGCTGAAAATAATGCTCGAAAACTTTAAATGCCAGTTTCAAATACAAGGGCATATATTTATTTTTTTATTTTCCAATATATGAGAATGGTTGCAATATAAAATTCTAAAGCTAAAAGAAATATCACAGTTCGCAGCCTCATGTCCTAAAGTCGTCTACGCTCGAGCAGACCCATTTATTTCAATGGTTTATAAGACGCAGAACTCTGCAAAAAGTCGACACAAATTGAGAGATTCGTTTTTAATGAAAAATATCTCTGGCATTTGTCTTCTGTGTGAATCGAGTGCTATTCCCAAAATTACGACTTAATAAAGTGCGGAGATATCAAAGAGCACACACTGGCATTCCCTCTTGCATCCTTTCAGCTGATGCAGACTGAATATTTTACTCCATCATTTGTATGAAAAGAGCTCTCTCATATTATCAGTAAGAATGTTTGAAAGGAAATGTGTGGAACTTGCGTTCAAGCGCTTATCTTTAGGATCTTTCATTATTTGCGCTACAATTGAGATGCATTCAGTTTAAATAAGCTGTTATCTGCTTTACTAAGGAGATATTCTGCATTCTTGAATGAAATCGATACAAAGAGCGGAAGATTATTCGTCGGCAAGTATATTCACATTTTTTTCTCGTTATTTCTACATGGAAAGAGGGGCACTAAACTTTCTTTTCCTCTGGGAACATCAATAAGGCAATCAATGAAACTTTTAGTTTTCAACCAACTTCTCACCCGAGTTTAATCATGAATAGAATCATTCAGTAGTTTCTTAATATGTCAATTTTTGAAACAACAACTAATACGCTAACCATCATAAGATACGTAATGATAAAAAAGAATGTATATTGCATAAATTATATAAATATCTCGCTAGACTACGTGATTTTATGTGAATTCATTTTGAAAGAATGTTTGTAAAAATATTAAATATATTTTAAACCAAAAAAAATGCCTAGATAGGCTCAAACGACTCACTTAAAAAATAAATACTAAATAAAATATAACTATACAAGCTCCTACGATTTGTACATAATAAAGAACGAACAAAATGAGTAGCTTAGGGGTTAAAAATTTTGCAGTAAATTATATTGCTCATGGATGCTGATTTTTTTTCGAAATTAAATTATGTTTGATATTGAATATTAAAGTTTGAGAAATAATTCAATAACATTTCGTAGGTAAACTTTAGGCTGATTATGCGCTATACCTGTTTCTGTAAAGAATTACAAATGAAGCATATCAAATAAAAATTTCTAGAGTTAACTGCTTTCTAAAATAATATTTTAAATAAAAACTATTCTATTAAATGAAGAACGTAATAATTCAAATAAAAAATCAGCAAAAATATTTTCAACGCTCAAATGTTCACGATAATCTATATACAGGTTTCCCACTTATATCCTTACACCCACCGTAACATCTAAACGGTGACAGCTTAGGCCATAAAGTTGGTGTCTTGGTATAGTAAAAAGGCCATGCGCTACTCGATGAGACAACTTACAACGCCGTCTATCGACAAATTTTGAATCAGCGGTCCTATCTCGTAAACGGTGAAAGATACAAGAAAAACGTCATTTAGAAAGTTGTACAGCACTCTCGATTTAGTACGAAAAGATACCTTGCGTACATTAATACTCAAAGCAGAATGCAAAAAGTGCACATTTGTTTGGTCACGATTTCGAAAATCGTCATGTCATAAAGAGTGGACGAAAGAAATTGAGACACGTCCCTGTCTTCTGGATCATTTATTTATATTGCTCAAAATTCTCTCCGTTAGCCACTATACACATTTTCACTCTGGACTGGATTTCTCGTTGCACATTGCGCAAAATGGCAGGTGTCACGGCTGCACAAGCATCAGTAATGCGTCGTCGAAGATCCAGCAATGTTGACGGAGGGGTAGCATATACCTGCCCTTTTATGTGTTCCCCTGAGAATAAATCCAATGGGGTCAACTCAGGTGAGCTCGGGGGCCACTCTACGAAACCACCATACCCGATGACTTGATTCTGGAATGTCTCCATTAGGTACTGCTTAACATTTGAAATCTTATGCGGAGGGGCGCCGTCATGATGGAACCATACATTTCGGAGTTGGTGCAACGGTAGAATCTCAACAAAGTCGGTTATTACATCCTGCAGAAGCTTCAAGTACCGCTATCCCGTTAAGGTTCCCTCGTAAAATACTGGTCCAATGAGCCTGTCATTAAATATTCCGCACCAAATATTAATCGATCAGCGTAGTTGATGTTGAACTTCGACAGCACATCTCAAGCGACCAGGTATGAACTTTCTGTCTATTAAACATTCCGTTACGCAAAAAACATGCCTCATCCGTCCATAATATGTCTGCCAGGAATGTTGGGTAGTCCTCTAAGTTATTCATCACAAAGTTGCACCACGTGTAACGTCTCTCAGCATCTCTTGGCAGCAATCCCTGTACAGGTGTGAATCGGTATGGATGAACACCTGATTCATTCAGGAATGTCCAAACATGGCTTTTTGAGAGGTCACAATTTTCACTGGTCATTTTTGTGCTGCTCTGAGGATGAGCGAGAGCGTATGCTAGCACATCTTCAGGTTGCACTTTGCGTCCTACATTACGAGGTTAACGAACTCGAGGTCGGCTGGTCAAGCGGCTCATCTCCCTTAAATGTTTTGCAACTTTTAAGATGGTCTGCCGCTTAGGATGCGGGTCTTCAGGAAAACGTTCACGATACAGCCTTGCAGCTGATTTTGCCTTACACCCACATTCACCGTAACAATACTCGTTAATGCCAAATTTTGCCATAACCCTCAGCTTTAACATACAACCCAGCAGAAACATCCTTTTTATAGTAGTAGTCTTTGGTAAACAGGTATGACGTTCCATCCTCATTTGTATAATACATGAAATTCATGTGATTTTGATACCAAACATGGTTCATTTGAGCTGTGTGTTTGGAGAGACGATTTTGCAAGATCAGCAGAAAGTATTCATGGATTGTAGAGACATTCAATAAAACACGCAACCGGTGGGGTCAGAACCATGGTCCTCATGAATGCAAATCGCGTGCGTTTCCCTTGCGCCACGACACAAGTTGGTATTTAGTATGTAATGTGGTCTTTTCTCGCTTCGCTCGCGTTTCACGAAGCCATAGTGTTGAAAATCGCAATCAAACAAATATTCATATTTTACATTCTGTTTTGAGTATGAATGTGAGCTTGGTATCTTTTCGTACTGAAACGAGAGTGCTTTACAACTTTCTAATTTTTTTCTCATATCTTTCACCGTTTACGAGATAGGACCGCTAATTCCAAAATTTGCCGACAGATGGCGTTGTTTGTTGTCTCATCGAGTAGCGCATAGCCTTTTTATATACCTAGACACCAACTTTATGCCCTAAGCTGTCACCGTTTAGAAGTTAAGGAGGGTGTAACGGATACAAGTTTGAACCCTTTATATAAAATGCTAACATGCGTAACACAGAAAAGAGGTTAATTTCCCTTTGCCGACGACAATGATCGGTTTGTTTACAAAACAAAACCGATAGCCTTTTCCATCTTAGGCATAACTTCACAGTCTTAACCTGCTACTATATTCGTTCTGGTGTAAAAGAACTTTTTCTCGAAAAAAAATGAGTTTGAGATGAAGAATTCACAATATTTCTTACAATATAATGAAACTTTGGATGAAATTATTCAAAAGAAATCAGTTAATAATGAAGCAGATGGGCTTAGGCTTTTCAGGAAACGTTTGCATCAACGTCAAAATAGTTGAAGTCAGCGAAGATAAAATTATGTCAATTCACATATTGAAGTGAACATAACAGAGCTTACTATTGTGAACAATGTACTATTGATACTTTTCTGTTATACTTACACCATTTGGCCTCTTTTTTTTTCTTGGTAATTTTTTTGGAGTGCTGAATCGCCAGTGTGGCTCTAGAAACGTCAGGAAAATCATGATTTGCATATAACCGAGCGTAGTTGCTTTGCGCGGGATTAACTAGTAATAAATAAATAAACAAATAAATTACAAATTTGAATAATTGAATTCAAAGTTGTATTCTTATATGTGGAAATAAAGAATAAATATTTTATACTAATTTTGTTATTTCATTAAGAATTTTAATAATAACCATTCTAGGTGGATTGCGTAATGCCATTAAAGCTTTCATAATTTAACAAATTTAGCAAACAATTAAAAATTATGCTTATTTTAACCAGTAATAAGAAAAACAGAGAATATACTTCGTGATATGGAATGAAAGAACAGTTCTGATATCCAGTATCGTCAAAATTCAAATTGTTAAACAGTAAAAATAAGCAGTTATCAACCAACAATATTGATTTATTTAATGTCATCCAAATCCCATGTCTTACTATTGCTAATAAAAACATTTCCAGTTCATTTTCACTATATTACAGTTTTTCATAATTCTAAACTTATCAGCAGATGATGCAAAGTAAGTCGGTTCTACCAAGTCATAAAAAAATATTAAAAAGAAGAAAAATATTTGCAAATTTAAAAATTTTATAACATCCTAGGAGACAAAACTAGAATTCTAAATGCATAATTTCTATTTTGCTTTAATTCTAAATAATTTTTAATTAAATAAAAAATTATTAATATCATTTTAATTAATTCCAGTATTAAAATTTAATTTTTAAAAATTTTAATTAATTTCATAATATTAATATATGAACCAAATTAATCATCTAACCCAGAGGTTCCCAAAATGTGGTACATGTACCCCTGGGGGTACGCAATGGACTAGATGGGGTAAGCGAAATCAAAGTTGGTAATAGCGGAAACAAGAAAACATAAGGAATTTTAAAAAGTTAGAATGTTGTTTTCCCAAGTTAACACTTGCTATTTACTAACTATACCGCTTTAATATTTGATTAATATGGAGTTTAATTTTTAACCATCCTTATAAGTTAATGCGAAATTATTACAATACTGATTTCATTTGTTTTGGCATTGATATACTATTGTAACTAATACTATAGTGAAAATGCAATAAAATGTAAAATAAAGAAATAAGTCCAGCAAATGTTTTTAATTCGAATCATTTGACTTTTAAGCTAAACTAAACCTTTAACATTATTGATAAAAACAGCTTTACGTAGACGGATGGTTAGTGGTTGGAGGGGGGAGGATATGTCAGTAGGGGGTACGCGAAAATAAGAAGATTAATCAAGGGGTACGTGAGAGAATAAAGATTGGAACTCCTAATCTAACCGTTTGTTTTTAACATGCAGGAGATATAATAAAACAATTTTTATGTGGTACAGAAATGAAACTATATATAACCATCCTCTAACAAGCAGAGTTCTAGAATTTGGTATCTCTTCGATTAAATTTTCTATAATTTGTCTTCAATCAGTCTTTGAACAATTTTGAAATTATAGTACAAATTAATAAGGTATGCATGTTTGTAGGCCACCAGTACCTGTAGGTGGCGCTGCCATCGCCAGTGACGTCAGAACATCAGGCTGCCGAGAAGACGACGAGATGGAATGCTGTACGAGACGCATGGACGACGTGGGTTTGTCTCACAAGGACAAAAGACAACGACGGGCCATCCAAAAGCCTATTTAACGACGAAATGCTTCAATTGTACATATCTTTAATTGTAAATGATGCTTCTTCAAAATGTAATCTTAATTCTCATAATAAAATAGGTAGTTAAAGTTAAGGAGTTAAAATAACTCATCATATAAATAATAACTCATCAACTTTAGCTAACTACTATATTATGCAGAATTAAGATTACATTTTGAAGAAGCATTATTTACAATTAAAGATATGCACAATTGAAGCACTTCGTCGTTAAATAGGCTTTCGGATGGCCCGCCGTCGTCTTTTGTCCTTGTGAGACAAACCTACGTCGTTCATGCGTCTCGTACCGCATTCCATCGCGTCGTCTATTCGGCAGCTTGATGCTCTGACGTCACTGGCGATGGCAGCGCCACCTACAGGTACTCGGTTGGTGGCCCACATGTTCATGCGCAAAAAATATGAAGAACTGTTCCGAAAGTTTATATTTCTTCCAAATAAGTATTAAGACGGAAAAAAATGTATAAAATAGATTAAATTTTGTATTTTTAGATGTACTTGTAAGAAACATGCCATCTACCCATAAAGAACACAGCCATGACCGTCATAGTAAGTTTCTCTCTCTCTGTTAAAAACTAAAGTTTTTCGTTCACTAGTTTTCTGTTTACTTTCCGCTTGAGATTAGGAGTTCTTTGTGTGTTTGTTTATTCGGCGTAATGTTACACCACTCCACTACAGACAAAACAAATATTGTTTGAGGAAATGTCTGGGAAATAAACCAGACATGCAACTCAATAGAATTTCACGCATGGTATTCTTTTCACGTAACTGACGCCATAAGTTAAGAGACATTTCCAACTCTCAGTAACTCAGATTCTAACTGAATAGCCACTTCTCTTGACTTGTCATTTATCTATGTTTCGAAAAAGCTTTTCTTCTGAAGCAGATAGCATAAATGAATTTCAGCAAACAGGAAAAACCCGATCGCAAATTTGTAGAACTAATGGAAAATGGTCGTAATGGCAACAGAAATACAAGGGTTATTGATTTAGAATTCAGAAATAAATGTCGAAATAATTTAATACCGTGCATTCAAAACTGTCTTTCAATTTTCAATTTATCTCTTTTACTTCACTCAATTCTTTGTTTCACGTTTCGGAACCGAAGTTATTTGTTTAATGATGTTATTTATATCTCTTTCCCGAGTACTACCCCACGTTTCTCTGAATAAAAATAAAATTGTATTTAGAGTTTCTTTCTTCTTCTGAAGTTTAATGATGTCTAAATCCCCTATTCATTCGATTGATAAATTTACTTGGGTTATAAAACAATTTGACTCTTTCTGCAATGGACTCCTATCGAAAAAGATAAATGTAGCAACAAATTTATTTCGTTGAAAGGAATTATAAGAATTCACTTATCAGAAAGACTGCGTGATACAAAAGTTATATCATTAAATTTTAGAAGATATTAATATTTTAGTTTGATTTAGGGAGTTTTATTTTTCTCTGTTTGTGCGATGATAGAAAAATTGTAGTATTTGTTGATTCGCAATATCTGTGGAATTTATTATGAATTCTATTAAAAAGATTTTGTTAAAATGGTTCTGTTATCTTTCATTCGGGAGAAGGTTAAATTTTTGATAAGGAGCTTTTTTTGGGGGGGGGGAGGGACACACTGTTTTGTGAAAGATTAATTTTCTGATTTTTTTTTGGTTCATAGGAATATAAAAATTTTATACATGAACTTTTTCTGTAATAAATATAAATTTGATAAAGTGAAGGAATAGACAAAGGAGTTATGTTTATTTCTTGAAATATTTGTTCCAACTAACAATATGAACATTATGATACTTTTTAAGCACTTTACATTATATATATTTTTATTACAAGCTTCATTATGTATTGCTGCAATGAAAAACGAAATTTCTATTTCGATAACATATAGTCGTATTACTTTACAAGATTGAAATTTGACATAAGTAGAATGTCTAACAAGAAACAGATTAAAGATAATATCTATCAAAAATTTTATAGAATCGAGGCCTAGTACTACAAATAAAGCTAATAGGCGAAAATTAAAATTTTTCGTTGAAAATACACATTATTTTGTTAAAAAATTATGATTCACAATTAATATCAATCCTTTGTACGTAACGATATAAAGAATTAAGGACAATTTCTAAATTGCAGCTAAATTATAAGTAAAGCAATGATACGAATAGCATATTGGATGCGAAAATCCAACTTGCAGGAAAACAGAAGATTTTTTTCAAAAACTATAATCCGTATGAGAGATTTCTTATATACTTTTTTTATTTCCCAACTCTGACACAGTCGACTTAAATGAAGTAAAGTTCTAAAATTGAGTAATCTGTTTAAATGCATTGACTTGATAGGTTGTCAAAATTGTTAAAATCGAGTAAATAGTTGCAAAATCGGAATAATGCGGAATAATTTTGACCGAAAACATACAAGACAATAAATTATTACTGGTTTGGTGTTGAAGAAATTTGAATTAATTTTTAAAGCAGATAGTTGTTGAAGCCTACGCGTCCTTCCATTCGCCGCGGAGTTTTGAGCCATTTGACGGTGCTGAGTTTAATGAACTTTAGCTGTAAACTTTCGTGTTCTGGGGGGTGCGAAGTTGACTAGAGTTCATTTTTCGTTAGGACCGCCTATGCGAACGGACCCCTGTGTGGTATACCCCCTTGGGAATGAGAATCGTGTCTCTTTAAATGTTACTACTTAAAAATTTATTTTAAATTGTGCCCTCATCGTTCATGTTTTTGTTTACAATAAATTTATTTAATTAACAGTCCACTGCTCTTATTTAATTAACAGTCCCTCTGAACTATCCTCCAATAGTCGGGGCCGTAAAACCGAACAAATTGAACACCACACACAAAATTACAATCATCCCAAATTTAATCAAGTTCTTTTTTCCCGTGACAGTTATGACTAAGAGATACATACACATGAAATGAACACACCTAGGTTAGAACATAAAATCCTATTTTATTTTAACATTACTATATCTTGATTAATATATATTCACACAATAGACTATGCCTTTAACATCTAGACTGAGGCCCCTATAATACACAAAATTTGGATACCATGGCATTCGGCACGTAATGATTAAAAGGGTTAGAAACAATAAAATGTCTCTAACATTATTCATTATAAAAAAACAACACTAAAGGGTATATTCTAGAAACAAAGAATCTGAAATTTCGATGATGGTTCTGCTTTTTCATAACATTCCAGTCCAAGTGTATTTACGGGCTAATTATGTAAAAAGGCATCATTGTCCGATAAGATAAAAAAGCAAAAGTTCACTTATATTTGGGTTGATTCTCCTCGACTCTGCTGACTAGGCAAAACGTATGGTCATCTCTCGATGCCGTTGGTCTCCCGCAGGGTTGTCTACAGCTGAACTACAGGTCGGCACTGGTGGTTCATCATGAAATAAAATTCACCCGAAGGAACTTTCAACCAAAAATGATTTTCGCGGTGGGGCTGAACGCCAGGATCATCTTCCCCACGACTTTACAGCTCCGAACATAGATCAAGTCCATAAAGTTTTCTCTTCACTGCTGCAATATAGATCAAGACTACACCTCATAGGGATAACCCCTTTTTTAAACTTATAACTGCTCTAACGAGTTTTACGCGCTTCTTTCGGTAACTGAGCGTCTCCTCCTCTATTATCGGCACCTCTTGCTCACCCCTTCTTCTCCAGCTCTCCGGTACGTCTTTTCACTTCGAATTCGCACTTCCGAAAGTCCTGACTCCTTCTTTTTCCCTCTCTGCCTTCCATTTCATACTCACATTCCATAAATGTCATTGGCCCAGCAAACAGGGGGCGCGAAACAGCCCATCCGATCCCCCGGAGCCCGCACCTCCGGACCCTTGGGCCCCTCCCCCCCCCATATCCTGTGACAGCTATCGCGACATCTAAAGAAGTCCTATGTGTGCTCGAATATACAACAAATTATTGATTTGAAACACAATTAATGTAAATACGACGACTAGAATCGTAGTAAATTTCGTATTTGTTTTTTTGGGATATTAACTTTTAAATGTATTCCCTATGCAGCATCTTCGTAATACTTATTTACCTTGAGATATTTTTAATGAAGTCACTTCTCACTCACTCTACACACCTCGTCAATTTAATTTATAAATCTATTAAAATTTTGTATTTACACGATGTTTGTAAACTTCACGCATTACTCCTGAGTACAGCTCTCTGCACTGCACTGTAAAGTGACAGCACGTTGCAAAATGTTGGTCTTCACGTAATGTGCCGCTACCAAAAATTGACACCCATTTTATCGAAATCGTAGTAACTATAAGCATAGAGTATATAGAAAGGATAGTCATTGAACGATGATGTTTATATATCTTTTTGTGTACATACATTTTCATATGTCTTCACAATTTCAGATGGCAGATTCCTCTCAGTCTAATTTTATATAATTTTACAGGATTGCTATATTACTGCAGAGTTTCTTTAGGTTATTCTAAGTCTTTAATTGTACATAAATTAGATGGTTTAGTTTAACATTTATAAAGAATAAAAAAAAATTTCCAAAAAAGCAGATTTACTTCATTAATTATAGATATAAACCAATGCAAAAACTATCCCTTGCAATTCCTTCTCAATCTGAGAAAAAAATAATTGACGACTGCAAATATTTCTATTCGAATTCAGACAAAATTTTAAATCAAATTTCTTTTTTCAGTCTTCTTTTCCGTTCTTCCAATTTTAAACTTGTAGAAACAGTAGATCAGAACATCTTGCCAAAAATGAAAATTTCAGTTGAGATTATAGGTAACTGAGGACGTCCATATTTTGTTGTTTGATACATTTCGGAAAAATTAGACACTTAAATGCTCTCAGTCAATACAACCTGTAGATACTACGTCAATTTTAATAACTTTTTAAAGGCTAATAACTACTTTAATTCTAATAACTACTTAAAGTCTAATAACTACTTAAAGTCTAATAACTACTTAAAGTATATATTAGGTTCCATGAAAAGTCTATCGTAAGTCAAATATCCGGTGTTTGTTCACTGCAAGTCTGTGTGTACTTTCCCGCTAGTTTAGAGTAGATTATAAATTTTGAAAATCCAAACTAGTAAAGCATTTTGTTCTTAATAAATGAGATTAAATATGCTTCATAGATAAATTTCTGGGAAATATCATTATGAAATTTAAGGTAATTCTTCATCACAGACGAGATAAACAGACTAAAATACAAGAGTGGAATGCTTGTACAGAATTATAACCATATTCCGTGGTGTAATTCTTTTGTTCAGAAGAGTTTCATAAAATGTTGAATTTGAAGTTTGAATTGTGAAGGTTTTGACTTTCAAATGTCCTTGTAGATTGACTTTTTAATTTTTTACCGATGTTAAATATTTTTATGCTCCCATACAGATATACACTAGAAAATTGGCTACTTAAAATTTATCCGAATAAGGAAGTGTAAAAGAAACTGAAAATGTATTTATTTCTAATTGGTACAATATTCAGATCTTCTGTTCAAAAATTGGATTGAATAAAGTAAGATTTTACGATCAAAAAAGAGTTCCGTGACGCCATAGCTATAGTAGAACAGTAACCGCACATATAAGTTCACATTTAATTTAACTTTGTCGTGACTTTCCGTTCTTTTTCCTCCTGCAAGATGTACAGTGGGATGACAGATCAAAGAGCGCTCTCCTTGATATGTGCCGTGTACACTTACATTGACGCCACTGTAATATCTGTATAAGAATACTAACTGATAGCTAGTTCGAACTTGTAAGAGAGAACTTAAATAAAACATCTTTTAAATCATTTAGTCTTCTAAATTCGTTCTTAGAATGATATGAGCTCACGAAATGACATTTACCGAAAAATGAGGTGAGATTGTTTCAAGTGGCTGATCGTGTTACAGCGTGGGATTTTTTTGCCTACTTGTGCAATAAGGTGGACTAGCTAACAGTGAGAGACAGCTATTTTCAGAGTTCTCACCGATTACCATCGTGTTTATGATAATCTGGCTTCCACTGTTCGCTTGCAAAGTCCACCAGTGATTAAAAAACATGTTAGCACATTTTCAGTCCACCTGCCACAATATCGCAGCATTCAATAATATTCATTTGGCGACTGATTGAGAAATAACTACGGATCCTGTAGTCACTAACTAATAAAATAACTAGAAAATCACCCGTCATGGTATGACGGGTTCAAATTGCCTCTTCATTCGAGATATTTCCTCTCAAATTTGACGTGTTTAAATAGATATATATGCGAGAGAAATGTTTAACATTGATTCAAAGCAAATAAAATAAACATATATTTTACGACAGGAAATATTTTTTTATTTACATATTTCTTTATTCAAAAAACCTCTTGGTAAACAACATTCCGTGTGAAGTATTTTCCGTTGAGTAACAATTTTCCTTGTACTTCAGATGTCTTTGTGTAATTTTTAACGTTGCCAAAAAATATTATCAAATTATATCATTATGCTTTCAATAAATAATCAGTTGCATCGTGGCGCCCAAACTATATCACGCGTATGATATACCACTGACGTGATTTACTACTTTTTATTGAAAAACGGAAATTAATTTGAAATATATGATTAATATAATCAAAAATTTCTCGGGAACTATTCATCATAGCTAGATACATTTTATATCAATAGACAGCAAATTTTATTTCACTATTTTAGAGCTATTAAATTTGAAATTACAACTACAATTACTTTTTTAAATTTAAAATTACTGAAATTTAGGTGTTCTAACAATGAAATAATGCTGTTTAACGTCTCGCAGTGTTGTGGCGTGAATTTTATTGTTGATGACGTCAGAGCGTTATCGGTTCAGTGAGAGACAGATCTGGGTTATTATATTAGTAATTTATACTTTATTTTACCGATAGAAAATATACTCACGAAGTTTCGAAACTAAAGCTATTCAAGCTCAAGATTCTCTCATCAGATAGCATACTTCTCTTTATGCAAGTTACAGATTAGTACATAAGTCATTAAAAGATATATAAAGAATTATATTGTAGATTTTGAAATCTGAAATCTCTTTTCAACTGCAGAAAAAGCTTTTAAAACGAAACTACTTTTCGCACAGTTCGTTAAAATTTCTTAGTCTTAAACAAACTTTATCCAATAATTGCATCATACCATTTTTGCTTTTCTCAACTAATTTTAAATAATTTAGTAATAAATAAATAAAATTATTTATTTTCTATATTTTGACTGGCAAAGGATATTACTAATAAATAATATAGTAATGAATGTTTAGTATTAGTATGTTTTGAATTAATGAATTTTATTTAAAATTGTAAGCTTAAAATTAAATTTCTAAATGATGTTCTGGCATTTCCTATTCTCTTGTATGTAGACTTTCACAATTTTTATAGATAAATTATTAACGTAATCCCGAAGGGTTACGTTAATATCACTTAATTATTAGAAATTTATCTGCATATATTTTCATATTTTATAGCAAATTTTTAATGTCATACTGGATAAAATTTAAAATTCTTCACATTCTTCTGCCAAAATTAATTATTAATATTCAACATTTACAGTTTTATTTACTGTGCTTTACAGCATAAAATGGATAAGAATAAAAATTAAAACGATTACCCATATAAAGCATATCAACATACATTTTTCATAAAAGTATGCAATTGATGCAAATTTTTTCCATTTGCATTTATTAAATGCGTTTAAATTTACATGCGTAATCATAAGTTAAAAAAGTAACATTTTAACTTTATCCAATTCTGGTATTTTTGGTTTCAAAAATAACATTACCATGATCTTGGGAGCGATCCAATTATTATGTCTCAGACTAAAAGAAAAATAACAATAATTATATGAATCTTAATAACAACGTACAAAATCTCGCTTCCGATCTGTCATTATTGAATCAAAATAAGTAATTTATTCCAATATTCCTTTCTCAGATCTCGAGCGATGGTGGAAGACGCAAGCCATTGCGATGCTTTCTCAGAGATCTTGTTATATCCTAACGATTGGAGAAAGGAGAACTTTTTCCGCGGATAAACTGTTTTCGACTCTAGGTGAAGTTTAAGAGCTAATGGTCTCTTCTGAGAAGTCCATTTTTGGTATGAGCGGAAAACTCTCTTTAAAACTCGAATTAACTGCTATTGGATCGATGATGGGAACGTGCCGGACTTCCAGTTTTTCCATCATTTTTAGGAGATATTTATTTTTTAAAATAATCGGCATTTCTCCACGATACTAAAATTCCAGTTTGTGGGAAAACAGTTAGGTATCATCCTGAAAGAAAATGAGTTCTGGAATCTCGATAGAGTACGATTTCTAAACCTGAATGCTATAAGATTGGCGAATGTAGCCCATATTTGTTTGAAAATATTGTCGGAGGAGTATAAAATGGATCTGATGTGGGGGGAGAATTTTTTTAGAAATTTTAAATTTTTATTTAAAGTTGGCGCTATCAATACTAGTACATTTTTATGATTTCATAAGGCTTCTACTAAGTACAATCTTTTCGATGAGAAACGATTTGTAAGAAATCTTGATTGTAGAAATATGAATTATATATACAATAATAAATATGTTATATATAGTAAATTCTGAAAAATTAATATCAAAAGGCTGTAGGATAAAAAAAAGAGCATGTAATCTGAGAGATCGCCGCGAATAATCGAGTTTAAGGAATAGTTATAAATGCTTTCTTCAATGTATATTTAACGCAATCCTAATGCTGACGAAAAGCACTCTGCAAGATTTGTTGAAACAATTTCACGTTTTCGAGATAGGCACGAATGTTTGAACGTGTTCGAAAATTCTTGATTTGTCATTGTGAGTAGTTTTCTTTGTAGGCATCAATTATAAAAATCTTTGGTAACATTGTTCACACACTGTATTGTAACCTACACTGGCCTCCAAAAGTTAAGGTACAATATGATTTTCGAAGCTCACCATAAAAAAAATGGCAGTAACAATAAAATTCATAGTTTATATGAATGATTATAACGAACTTTAAAAAAACTTATGCAAAAACGATAACTATCACTTTTATTTTATAGAAAAGAACAGGTATATGTGAGTGAGAGAAAAATATGCAAATATCAAGCTTTCGTAATTTCGTGTGTAAGTTTTGTTGATTTGCAACTGTTGTTAGTAGTTTCGTTGACAATAGCCAGTAGAGTCTTGAAATGTCTAGGAGAAGTTGTTTGCTCGATTCAGTAAGATGGCGAGCGGTCGGATGGACGGAAATGGGGTTGTCACAGGATGATGCTGCTAGACGTCTCAATGTGTCGCGCAGTGTGGTTCAAAGACTCTGGGATCAATATCAATCCGAAGATTCTGTGTCCAGAAGACATGTTTCAGGCCGACCACGAGTTACAACACCTTCAGAAGACTGTTTTCTAGCTCTTTCGACCCGAAGGAGAAGAAGCACTACTGTGCCGCAGAGCTCGTTGCAGACCACTTTGTAGCATCAGGGAGAAGAATCTCCGCTACTACGGTGCGAAGACGTCTTCACAATGCAGGTGTCTATGCAAGGCGACCAGTTGTGTGTGTCCCTCTCAACGGACGACAGAGAAGGGCGCTTATGTTGGTCAAGAGAACACGTTTCCTGGACCAGACAGCAATGGGCTTCTGTACTCTTCACAGACGAGTCCAGATTCACACTAGAGAGCGATTCAGGGCGTCTGCTGATCTGGAGGGAACAACGTACCAGATACAATCAATCCAACACTCTTGAAAGACACAGTTACAGAGGTGGTGGAATCATGGTTTGGGCAGGGATCTCACTCGGTGGTCACACTGACCTGCATGTGAGCCACTGACCACCATGGAGAAACTCTGACTGGTATCAGATATCGGGATGAGATCCTTGACCCATATGCCCGCCCATATGCCGGTGCTTTTGGTAACGATTTCATTCTAATGGATGATAATGCACGACCTCGTTGAGCTGTGGTTGTTGAGGACTATCTTGAGGGTCACAGTTTGGAGCGAATGGAATGGCCAGCTCAATCTCCAGACCTGAATCCAATAAAACATCTTTGGGACTATCTTGGCAGACAAGTTGCTGCTTTAAGTCCTCCTCCAAGGTCGTTAGTTGAACTTGAACAAGGCTTACTCCGTGTCTGGTCTTCGCTTCCCATTTCGGTGTCCAACAACTTAATTGACAACATGGAAAGTTGATGCCGCATTCAAGTTAAGGGTGGCCAAATTCCTTATTAGAACCCATTTTTGTAATGTTTCTATGACAGTTTACCACATAAAACTGTGATGCACTTTTTTCTTCAAGAATGGACTTTTCCACCAAGAGTGCATTTTTTTTGTTGTAAATCATTTTTGCGTTTAACTTAAGTAAATTTCTATGTCGCATTCAATAAATAACTGTTTAGTGCACATTTCCTCCAAATTTCGTTGTTTCTACATTCATTCATTTGCAAATTAGACGCAAAAACCGGTTGTATCTTAGCTTTTGGAGGCCAGTGTAGTTTATTAACTGTATAAGAATTCATTACAGTTGAGAAAATTGTTTAAATGAAAGAAAAACACGATTAGAGAGCCCAGAAGGGATATGCTGAGCTACGTATTTACACTATATGAACAGAAGCTGGTCTCCTAGGACGACTTTGACACCTGGAAGAATGAATGTTGAAAACACAACTCGGACAGAATGTCGTAAGATCATACTTCAACCTCTACACGGACTTATTAAACAATATAGCTAAAGCCATGTACAAAACAAAACCAGTATTCAGCAGCTAGCAAGAAAGGGTGTTCTTGTAGGATCTCAGTTCGAACAACTTGTCCAAGATTCAAAATTTGAGGATCTGTGTGAGATGAATGTGATAAAAAAGAAGTAAGGAATGCATTTTGCTAAGTATCAGTTAATTTTATTGGGAATTCCAGCACTGCAAATTACATAGTTTTCGTTAACGACACGCTGGCTCTGTATGATAAATTTGGTTTAAAGAACCGCTTCCTGAATTCTCCCTTGGATTTTTTCCCACCAAAACTGCGGTGAATCCAGTGATGAGTATGTGAATGTTTTCATCAGGATATGGCTCTAATGAAGCAACGATATCAGGAACAGAGGCCCTCTTCTATGCTTGCAGGCAAATGTTGGATACCCTCAAGTGAAATTCAGCCGAAATATAAGTAGATCATCATAAACTGGTCATTGACGAATTATTTTTTGCATGAAATGTTTTTGTGAATGTTTTGTATGCTTCTTTTTTTTAAATTTATTGATATGTTAGGCTTGTTAGGTTCTTTGCATGAAGAACTCAAGTAAAAATCTCAAATACAAATTTAATAGAAATGTAAAGGAGTATTCCAATATTTAATTTTAATTGTATCAGACTTGCAATTTTTTTAAAAAAATCATTTACATTTATTGTTCCTGGTTGTATTTATTTAAAAAATATAGATCCAATATATAGTTTAATAAAAGTATTAAGGCGTACAAGAAACATACATATTACAAAAATAATCATAACCGATTAGCTTTTTAAGGTCATATTCACGATCAGCATATTGAATTAATTATTTTATATATTGGTATCATCAACTTCATCTGCTTGTGTTGCACAGTGAAATTTTCCAGAAATCACTTTTTGGACATTTTCTTAAGAAACACTTCGTTTGAGAACACTTATTTGGCGTTGAAAAAACGCTTCATCAATCTTTCTTTATTTGTATTTTATGCTTTTTTACAAAGAAAGAAAGAATTTTGCGAAAGTAACAGAACTAACTGTTTGACAAAAAGTTGTATTAAAAGATGAGGAACCGAGGAAGCAGCATTAATCTTTTGACGACTATTTTTGTTGTTCAGAAATGCTAAATGTTTCTCAATCTAAAGTCTGATTATTTTTATTCTTTCTGGTTGTAGGAAAAATGCATTATGGAGCAAAATGCAATGAAAATATAATCAATGTGTATGGTATAAATCTTTTAGAGAAAAATAAGTTAACCCTTCAGTGCACGATTTTTTAAATTTCAAAATAAAAAAAAGGATTTTTCATGGGAAGCTCACATATAACACCAGAAAAATACACAAAAAATCAAAATAGAATTGTGATCTCATTAAATTTAATTTAATGAACGTTTGAAATCACTATTCCTTTTTTATAAAACAATGAAAAAAGTATTTTGAAAGTATTTTAAATGTAATATCAAATAGTAAATACCTGTAGAAGAAATTGATGAAACCATCAAAGATGCAAGACTCCTTTTAAATGCTAAAAACTGCGTGAATATGTCAATAAGTGTTTCAGAAATTATGTATCGGGAATAACTGACTACCACAGATTTATCAATAGGACCTCTGCTGTCCATGGAAAATGTAACGAATGATTATTATCCTTGTTTCTTACGATGTTTCTAATCTGATACAGCGTGTGCGAGTGGACAAAAAAAATTATATTCATTATTAACATAAAAAAATAAATTTTCTATCAAATTTGATACAGTAAAATTTGTTGTATAAACAAGCAAAGAAATTGAAGTTAGTTTAATTTGAAAAAAATACATGTTTATGAGAAAAATAAACAAAATTTACAATTATCTCGTAAGAGAATGAACGTTTAGACATATTTATAATAATTTTGATTTTAAATTAGAATGTATTTAGACACAGATAGGATAATTTTTATGAACAAATGATTTATGTAAATAATGAAACAGTCATTAGACGTATTTAGAATTATTCCTTACGATATAATAATGTATAAAAAATCTTTGATTGAGAAGTTGCCTAGTTTTTTGAAGAATCTACCACCATCAAAGAAGTGTTCTAAATTCTTTTGGAAATTCCGAATATATTTATACAAACTCCGAATATATTTAGCCCACCTTCAAATAGCGAAGTTGTAGAATATTAATTAGAGTTTTGAATTTTAACGAACATTAAAGGAAAATGATTATTGCATGGGGATTCAATAGGGTTCGAATAAGCTTTAATAGTGCCAAAATAAGACAATTTTTCTTAAGAACATATTGGCGGAAATGTCAATGCTCTAAAGTATGATTTTTGGACCAAGGCGTAATAAGCGACACAGATCATTATTATTTCCCTCAAACTTTAGGAGTTAGTTTAGTTATATCAATGCCCCATTTTGAAACAAAATAAGATATATTTTGAGAAGATCTCTTCTTCTGGAACTCTCCGGTCTCGAAGACGAGTTCTTACCATCACGCCTCTGCTGTTCTGTAAGACGTCCATTCCTGTAGAGAAAAAAGGTCAAAATCATACAGTAATAGTGAAATACACACATGCATTTTATATACAGAATAATTAATCGACATGGATCAGCAGCGGTCCATTTATGTCGTGAAAAATTTCCTGATGATGCCCCAAAACGAATCGTTTACGAATTTACCCCAAAGGTTGCGTGAAGATGATGTCACAATTAACATTCATTATCTGACGATATACCAGACATCATACACATCTGCTACACAAACAGATGTTGCGAACGAAATTTAACTCAATCCTAGAGCTGATTAAAAGCTCTTTGTAAAAGTTGTTGGAACAATTTCACGTTTTCGCGACAGTCCTGAAATGTTTGAACGTGTTCGAAAATTCTTGATTTGTCATTGCGAGTTTTTATCTTTGTAGACATCAATTATGAACGTCTTTGGTAACATTGTTCACACACTGTATTATAAACTGGTTTTGTAACCATATAAGAACACGATTAGAGCACCCAGAAGGTAATGCAGTTTTGGCGAAGTGTGTTGTTATAATCTATGGATGGGCTCCGTGCCATGTGTTTCCTTCCAGTATCTCGTGCTGGTGGGTGTTTCGTGGTGACTGTCATCAACTTTCAACCGTGTGCTATTTGCAGATCGTTGAAACCTTTGTGTATAAGAATTCATTAACCTTTTATTCTTTTTGATGGTACGCGTAGAATGTCTGCCTTTCTTCGTTTTGATACACATTAGAGTTGGTAAAAAATACACCTTTTGTTCCAGAGTCGAAAATTTCTCCTCAATCGTAACCTTTTAAGCTGAATTTGAATTCAGCCATATATTCTTGCAATCTCAAATTATCATAATAATCCAATACGAAGATTGGTATGGTTACATAAATGTGCCCCATAAAGTTATTCTCCTGTTAGTCTAGTCATTGTGGTATTGGGATTTATTACAAATTATTGGCTGAAACAATTAAAAAGTAAATCTACGAACTGAATGAGAGCTTTGTAATATTTGCTCTCCTGACTTTCACGCCTCCAGATTAGTGTCGGTGAAGGATTCAGTTGAATAAATGTTTACAGCAAACCTCGCTATAAATATACCCTTTATTTTAGAACAGTGTTCTGTAAGATTCAATTTGTATAAACATCATACATATTCATAGCTATTCCATAAACAATTAATTCAATACTTTATTGGAACACGATAACAGCTTCGAGTCCGAAAATATTCACAACTAGTAATTTCTTAAAAGAAAGACTTTCCAGAATAATGGAAAATCATTGTAGCAAACAGTTCGATAATAGTTCATTTCACAATATAGATAGTATACTGGAAAGGATACAGATATTATTAAATTTTGACGCTGATATTGTGAAAGGATTTTAAATTCATTTAAAAAAAAAACCTAAACTTGCTACCTTGTAGATTCTCAATCTACTTTTTTACTTCATGTTTAATTGTGTATTTACTAGCATTTATATGAACAGTAGACCACGCGTCCGGGAAAAAAAATCTGCTCTCCACAGCAATTTTTAAAAGTTCAATCAATGTTGTCATTGCGTAGCCTGGATGTTAAGGGGGACTGAAGACATCCTTTCGCGCACTCGCGGTAAGAAGTCAGCAACACATCCCTAACAGCACAAGATATTTTACGATAGCTCCATGATGTTGCTACGATATTCTGAATATCGCAAAGATATCGTGTGGATATTGTAGAGCATCTTTTGCTAATAGAGATTTCTATAACATTATTTCTAACACTTGCTTTTCGTTTGCCGGTAAAACCTTAGAGTTAGACACAGATGTACTTGAACAAAGTTGTGGAAAATCTTGCTCTGGGGAGTTGAAGCGACCTTCAAATTTTAATAGCACGCTAGAATCTGAATATTACGTGAAAAGAAATTATTAGAATGCCACCATCTTGAAACCAAATAAAAAATAAAAATCCTTACACATGTAGTTTTTAATGACTTCAAGGAATATCCATGCCATATTTAAGGCAAATCGAACAACGCATTTAACTGTGCAATAAATAAATTCACAGGCAAACAGACTAAATGCTGATGTATCGAGTTAAAACAGGATTTACCTACCCTCGTTCAATAATTTTTAAAAATCAAATACGTATTAAAATTAAATTT
>BGPR01012437.1:0-18323 GCA_013235015.1 Araneus ventricosus
TTTACCCCAACTTCAAGCGGGAAGTTTCGTATGGAGAGGTTCATTCACCCTTTTCGTCTTTAATTTCGTATTTTGCAAAACTTTTAAATAATATTAATTTATATCCGAGTTTAATTAATTTTGAGAAATTCCTATTGCAAGAAAAACTCTACACAACATTACGCGAGAGAAAAAGTTTGGGAATCCCTGGATTAGATTGACATAAGAAATTATGTTTTACTCTTTCCTTGCTGTAATATTCGTAACGAATAAAAACATATATTTGTAGATTATTAAAAAATTTAAAGAAAGAAATTAATTAGATAAAAAATCGTTTGGTCATAAAAGAAATTAATTTTAAAATATCGTTTGGCAGAATAAGAAATTAATTAAAATATCGTTTGGCAGAATAAGAAATTAATTAAAATATCGTTTGGCATTAATTCTTTTCTAAAGGTTATAAACATAGTTTGGCAACGGTGTATTGTCTTTTTGCTAACGTTGCCTAGCAACGGAAAAGAATAATGAATTGAAGATGGAATTCGAGGTAAGAGTGATGTAACGTTTGTGATGTAAGTGTATGTGTTTGTCTTACATGTTTGTGCTGTGGTAGACGTCCAATAAATATATTATTTTTGATAAAGAATGCTCCACGATTCTTCATACTATGATGAAATACATCACAGTGCCATAAGCTTCCGTTAAATATTTGTGAAAGTCGATAGCATGGTGAAAGAAAGGAAAGTCATTGGAGATCAGTCACTGTTTCATTTTAACGTCATATTGTTTATCGGCTGTATAATATCATCAGTAAATCTGGACATGTTCCATGTCTGTTGCAAAAATCCTTCAACAAAGTAGACCATTGGACGTAGAGTTATCAAATTTGGTTGGTACTTTTTGGGTAGTAGGTGATAACTAAGGAAGGTTTTTCAAAATTTTAATTAGATTTTTTATTAAAAATGAATCGAAATTTTAAAGATTTTCCTCAATAACTTCGCCTAATATTATCGTGCAGAAAACAATTTTACTCCACTTGAAAATTCAAAACATTAGATTTAGTTTTATTTTATTTTCGCACAAATTCTCTCTCTATAATTTTAATAAATTTCTAAAATATTGTGAGTATATTTTACAATACTTTTCATTGTTTTAGTTACTACACCTATACACATACGCGTTGCAACGATATTAAATAGATTTTTTGTGTACGCATTGTTGTTGTCATATCATTTAGAGAAAATTTTAAAAATATGAAGACAGACGAATCAAGCCCAAAACTATATCATGCTACGATGTTTGGTACTAAAGGTTTGAATTTGCTTTTAACGTAGGACTACGTTCCTCCCATTGGGGTCTCAGGAAGGAAATTGATTCACACGCCAAAATACCACAAAACTTGGTATGGGAGATCCTCTATATCTCGGTAACTACATGTTAAAAACATAACAAGGGTAACAACAGAAGTTACCAAAAAAAATTACTTAAAATCTTACGAGAAAATTCGAGAAACAAAAGAGTCACTCGAGTAAAGTAGTCCTACGCCTTTAACATCAGCGGCTGTCTGAAAAGACAGCCTCCCGTCATTTTTTATTCCTTGCAAATTTTGAATTCAAAACAGTTTAAATACAGTTTAATGTATTCATGTTGCGTCTTTATTCTACGAAGTTTCAGAACGTACCATCTTTGAATTTTTAAAATGTTTCTACCGATCATTTTTAATAACAGAGCTTCTGATATTCAAACGAAGTTGATCTTTTTTAAAGTATAACGTTGAGTTGACCAGAACATTTGATACTGCTTGTCTACTAGAGATAAAATATTACTATAACTGAACTTCAGCTAATTTTCCCCCCGCCAAACTGAATATCTATTGTAATTTGTGGTAACAGTTCGTTTTCATTGTTTTAACAGAATATTTTTTCAATCCTCGAATAAAGCAGAATATAAAGTTCATAATTGAGACATTCATTATGAAATTATAAAAGCTTAATTTCAAGGCATACATTATTTCATATTTCAGAAAATCCATAACATCTCAATTCCGCAATGGGCTCATCAATACTGGGATGAACTTGGAGAAGTCGCTGACGTCACATATCGGAGCTATTTCAGCACTCCTACTATTCTGAGATTGCGTACAGGTAACTTCGCAATTTTCTATTTCATTTCGTCATAAATTAAGAGTATCAGATATTTTAGTAAGGAGCAGTGGCGAATCCAGGATTTGGGTGAGGTCATAAATTGTTTGTCACAGGACGAAACGTCAAACCTCTTCCATGTATAATACAACGCCGTCTCCGTGACCAGACCGGTCACTGAACGGTTTGATGGGCAATACACGGGCATTTTATTTAAGGAAAAATAAAAAACAAAATAAACAAAAATAAAGAAATATTTACACTATATACAGCACAGGCATTTTCACTTTTACACTATTAGTTCGCAATAGTCTTCTTTTCTTTAGATGTTGATATGCCTTTCTTTTTTGAAGTGGGGAGGAAATGTCCGGTAATTGAGCTTTTCAATTCAGCTCGCTGGAAAGTTGAAGGCTAGGGAGGGCGGAAAAGATCTCTGTTTTCGCTAATGAATTTGACAATCACACGAATTTTATGCCTGGAGACGAGGTTATTGGCGACTCTTTTCAGCCATTCTTGTTCGAAGTTTGGCGCTGGCTTCCTCATATGCCAAGACACTGTGTAAATACACTCCGTGGCATAGTCAAGTGCCGTGTCAATTCCACCACAACTGCAATAATCTAGCTTATGTACAGGTGACAATTATTGAGCTATATGAATTTTTTTTTTTTCAAAAACTACCGAGTTCAAAAAGTTTATTCAAATTTTAAAAGTAACTACAGATATTCATTCGGATTTAGTTTATGACATGTTCGATATACTTGCCATCAATGGCTATGACGTGGCGCAGACGAAAAGCAAAATTCTGCAAATATCGCTGGAGAGTCGAGACATCGACACTACCAGTTCTCTCTAAGTTTTCAATCACATTTTGGATTGTTATAACACTTGGACCGGTTGTCTTTAGCATGTACTCGGACGTAAATTTCCTTTGAGCCGCAATCGGGCTGTTATTGCTCGAATAGTAGGCTTTGAAGATCGATATACTCTCAGAAACGCTGTATTTCGACATTTTCAATGAAAAATGAACAATAACAACAATAAGAGTGCGCTTTCTCAAAAAAAAAAAATCTCAACATGCCCTGCATTCAACTGCCAAGTTTTAACTGAATCTCGCCAACGGTTCAAAAGTTATCAAGGTTTTTTACATATAGCTCAATAATTGTCACCCTGTAAATCAAAACATTTTAACTTTACAGACTTTACTCATCTGACAATGAGAATCATAAAGAACACTACAATACTTTTGATAATTTAATAAAAAAAACACAATGAAATAACTAGCCAAGAAATGTTTTCGGCCGCTTCAACGCTACAAGTACTAATGGAATTTCTACGACAGTGGGAAAATTTTCGAGCCTGTCGAGCCAAAAAACAATGTTGTCACGTTTTACTATTATTATTATTTAAACAAAGGGATATTAAGAACAAACAGTAGTAGTGGTTTTAAATAAAATCAAGAATTCTGGTTTAGTTCTGGGAGGGGAGCTGCAACTCTACAGCATCCCTCTGGATTCGCCACTGAACAAGAGCATTAGAATTTTAAGTAATTATTTTTCAGTTTAAGCACCTTATTAGCACATCTTCTGGTAGAAGAATTCACGAAATATTAGTTGTATTGAGCGAACGAAGTGAGGTATAGTTTTAATTCGACCCTTCAGCATTTCGCCTGTAAATCTGTAAATATTTTACGCAGTCACGACAAAACATGTTATTTTATTTTCTTCGAATTTAGCATGAATGCTCCTTGAGGCCATCAAAAACGACGTATGTGTAAGAATTCTTATTTTCTAATTCCATTTCAAGGTGGTAGCCGTTTTAATGGTTCTATTTCATGTAACGTAAAGATTTTTTCAACGATTCTATCTAAAGGAACTGCATTCATAATGCCTACAAAAATATCGATAGTAGCAAATGACATTTAATTGTAATTTGTGACTAAAAACAATAAGAAATAATATAAAGTGAATAGAAAGATTAAATTATTAATGAGGAAGAATTAATTCTAGAATTAAAATTAGATTAATTAACCATAAATATTAATTAGGAATAATTAATTAAATTAATAATTAGGAAGAACTCAAATTATTAATCAGGAAGATTATGCTTATTTATTAATTAAGAAGCTTAACGTTATAAATATTCATTAGGAAGAATTAATTAAAAATCAATTCAATTATTAATTAGCAAAAATGATAAATTAATTAATAATTAATTCATCATTAATTCCTAACATTAATAAATAAATTATTAATTAGAAAAATTATTAATTGGGAAGAATTAATTCTAGAATTAATTGTTCACATTCGCAAGACACACAAAACTGCGCCTGTCATTTAAAATTTAACTGCACAATGTTTTATGCTGTGCTGTGGTATTATGTCTTTTTAACTTCTGAAAGATACGCAATGGGTCGTAAAATTGAATCCTGCGCAACGCATTTGACATGTGTCACGAGTTCAGGAATTTTCTCCATTGTAATTTGACTATTTTGTGTGAATACTAATATTTGAATGCTTAACAACAAATCATTTTAGAAACAACAACAGGCATTAAAATAATAAATTTACCAAAGAATTAAAAAGGATGAATTTATTTAAAAATTACATTTATTATCTTTTTTAAATCGTCGTTTGTAGACTACTGAAATGATTTCACGAATGGGACTTAAAGCTTTCATAATTTTTGATTTAAAAATATTCAATTTTTGTAAAACTTCATACGGATTTTTTAAATGTATATCGCGTTTCCGGGGATATAATTTAAAACTATATTGATGCTGCTTTTTTCAGTTTCTTTCTATTTTTCTATTTATTCGCAGGTCCTTTGCTTCAGAAAATACTTGAAAATATGAAAAGAAAAATAGATGGATCAAATCCTGATCTGAAAACACAAGTGTTCTCTTCAGTAAGTATTTCAACAAAGTAACGAAATTTGTATTTTTACTTTCTGATATACGAAATATAATTACACTGTTGTAATCGTCAAAAAGTTTTATTTCAAGATTTTGTAAAATTTTTATATTTAAAACTTTCCTGAGTGGAGAATTTTTTTTTTTTTGGGGGGGGGGGATTACGTATATTTGTGTGTTCGTGTGTATGTTAAGAAGATCGCTCAAGAATAAATGAGCTGGATAAATGAAATCTCGGTTGTAATTCTAACTCAAAAATTGTAGATCGCTATAAAATATTGGACCAAATTTGTCAAAGGAAAGACTTGTGTTTTTGCCCCAAATGCACACTCGAATTTCTGCATTATACTATGAATCAAGATATAACAAAATAAAAAGCTTCAAATTTACACAAATGTTCATAAGACGCATTTTGTCACTCACGTCAAGTAAGAATATAAAATACATTTGATTGGGTGCAAGTTATCGCTTTTACAACTAAAAATATAATATATATATATATATATATATATATATATAGTTAAATATTTTACAAACAATTAAAACACAAATAACATTTTCAGTATATACACCTATTAGACCAATAATTAAAATTAAATATAAAATAATATTACCATTAATAATCATACAATGCAATACAGAAAGATAATTGGATTATAAACTATTACTATGAAAAAGACAAACCAGATTTGGAATTCCAACAATCAAATGCCTATCGATCTTAGGAATCGATTAAGTCGCATTAAATTCGAATTTTAGAGGCACCAACCTTCTGCGAAGGCCAATTGTTGGAAAAAAGCAAAAGGTATAGGAGTAAATCTCCAAAATATTTCAAGAAAAGAACGAGAAAATAACTAAATGCTTACCAATTCAAACTCATAGCATATACAGTAGAACCCCGCTAATCCGAACTAATTGGGACTGGTGCCTGTTCGGATTACCCGAAATTCCGATAAAAATAGAAAAGAAAAAGTTGTGTGCTAAAAAAATGTAAGTTATAAGTACTCAGTGCTACTATCTCTTGAATTCTTTTATTGAAAAGCAATACAAAGAAAATATGTCTCCCTTTTCATTAGAATAAAGGATGTGCTCCTGTATGAAGTGACCTTATCCTTGAATTATCGCATTAGTTTCTTCAATGTGTACAAAATTGTGCATGCTGAAAAAGTACTTTTTTGTCTTTAGTATGTATATTTTAATCTTCTCAGGTAATCTTTTCAATTACATATAATTTTCAAAAATAAAATCGGTTCGGACTAACCGGAATTTCGGATTAGCGGGGTTCTACTGTATATTAAAATTATAACACATGTTTTGATTAACTGAAATAATTAACTATATATATATATATTTATTTAAGTTGGTAAAAAAATTGTTTCTTTCGGCAATAGCTTCCGAAGTTATTGTTCGAAAACATAGAAGTGAATAAATCAAATAACATCGGCGACAAATAGTCAGTAGAGCAGATAATTTTCCATATTTTTAGAGGATTTTCATTGGTGCTAATTTAGAACATATGGTTGCATAGCACATAAACACAATCAGTTTTGGGCACACATTATAAGTGACATCCTTGTCGTGGAAATGTACGAGTCGAGGGATTTGAAATTATAAAAATAAGACCGCAAGTATTACCACGTATTAACATTTTTCGCAAACTCTCATTAGATATGAACTTCTTACATGTATTTTTCGGAACATTAAGTTTTGATCAGAGGATTCTTTAAGAATATTTTCCCCCGCTCAACAACTCGAAACTTTCCGACGCATTTACAGTACAGTAGAACCTCGGGAATAAGAACCCCAGGAATCCGAAATTTCGGATAACCTAAACATCTTCTTTTAATTTTCTGAAAAATTTTTATTAAAAAATGAAGGACAATAACAATTGCGAATCAGAAACAAAGCTAATGTTTATTCCTAACTTAAAAGAAGTATCCTAATTGGTATTTAAGAATGAATACAGCACCTTAATCAGTAGAAACAAAATCGGTTATCTTCTTCTGGCGTAAGGAACTAAACCTGCTTGACAATGCGAATCGCAGCTAGCTTTTTCCGTACTCTTTCACTGAGCACCCAAAGTCAATACTCTACTGCATTTGGTATATCAAGAGTATTTTACCGAATTTTCCGGAGAACCCGAATTTCATAGAATCAGAACAGAGGTCATACCCAATTAGTTCGAATTCCCGAGGTTCTGCTGTACCATTTTTTAATGAAAATTTCTGGAATTTGCTCATATCACCATTGAAGTGTTTAAGAATGGACCTGAGTTTTTTCTTCTCTAAATAACTTCTTGAGTTATAAAAGATCACCTCCAGGTGAGGACTTTTTACATGCGAACGCACCTTGAAAATCAGTTCCAATGCCAGCTTTAGCGCTGAAAAATTCATTAACTTTATTTAAAAAACTAAAAAAGTTCTATTTTCTGGTACCAACTCAGTTAAAAGAAATATTGGTTTCTACTGTATAATGAAGTAATTAACACTGATTTTAACATAAATAATTAACCAATGTAATTGGGGTTCTTTTGTGTCATTAATATCCCTAATGCGACACATTCAGAAATTCTACTTATGAAAAAACACCAAAATGTAAAGCGAAAACCCCATCAACGAAAGGCATGAATCTGGAGGAGAATTTATATTTTATTTTATATCTTCCGATGATTTTATTAATAACCATATAAACAAAGGGCAGCACGTAAAGGCCGAAACGCAATTGAAGGAGAGTTGCAGAAAAAAGCTGAGAAAAACGCATTCCTGTATCTACGGGGATTCTCATTCTTCCCGTAGCAGCCGAGAGAGAAGGATCCTTTCCGTCTACAGACTGGGAGCGAGCCCGATGACTGGGTGTGGTCATTAACTGTAAAACCTTTCCTTAAGCCTAACGGCTCTTAGCTTTCTTATACTAATATCTTTAGTTTATAATCTTTTAAAGCAATTGCTATCATTTAAGGATATAATGATTCCCTACAAAACTCTTTATTAAACCGTAAATAACTTTTTTGAAAATATTATTAGTGTTTCAATAAATGTGTGTTTGTTTGACACAAAGTCTATTCATTTACTATTAATACCCCTAGCACACCGTCGAGTCTCTAACCATGGGTGGCGCCAGAGGGGGGGTCGGGGAAAATTTTTGTAAGGGGTATTCAACTGTAATTGACAAATAATAATTTGGGAAAAATTTGAGACCAATTTCTTTACACTCGTCCTTACATGAGAAAGGTCATTGCTCCTATCGGGAAGTTGCCCCCCTATCCAGACAAATCGCCCCTCAATCAGACAAACTCTAGATCCATTCTTGTCAACACCCCATTCTACATGGATAACTGAAAAAATTATCACCTTAGTTTATTACAGTTAATTCACTTCTTCTTTTCTTACTTAAACTGCTCTTTATTTTCAGCATGATAACAACTTGGGGGCTATGCTGCTGGCTTTGAATTTCACGAACATGCCACGTCCTCCATACAGCGCTACTCTGCTATTCGAGCTGCACAAGATGGCGGACAACACGAACGCCGTGCGGCTGCTCTATCTGAACTCTACCAGGCCTGAGATCGACATGGGGAAGCCTCACGTCCTAGTATTGGAAGGGTGTTCCGAATACTGCCCCTTGGTACACTTCGAGAGAAAAGTCGAACACTTCATACCAGAAAACTGGGATCAGGAATGCCAACTCGAACATGAATCGTCTTAAGAAAGATAATAATTGTATAGTAGGGTAAACAAGACAGTTATTGACACCTCGGACAGTTAATTACCCTATAATATTTTAATTAAAAAATATGCTTTCATGTCATTGTTCAGTTTTACCTAACCTAACAGTTAAACAGACAGTTAACAGTCAGATAGACAGTTAAAATTAAACTAAAAAGGGATGTCAATAAATGTGGTATCAATTACACAATCATCGAGTGTCAATAATCGATTGTGTACTATTTATTCTCAATAATATTGAGAAATACCTTCCAAGGTAATTTTTTGTTATGAAACCCTTTATTCAGCTTAAATAATTCAGGAAGAGTTACAATGAATCGCACATGATTGGACTATTTTTTGTTTTTATTTTTTCATAAATTAATTGCATAAATATTGCCTCAAATGTGTCGATAACTGTATTTTTATCCTATATCATTACTCTAAAATGCATTCAGGCTTGCATTACAGCTGATGTTTTAAAAAATTAAGAATGCTTATCTTATAAAATTATAATTTTTATAGAAATGTATTCATGTATATGAGCATGGTTTTAAGCTGGTTTAAAAAATTATTCACATAAGAATATGAGAGATCTTGAAAAGTTTATTTTTCAAATAATCAGCTGCTGTTAATTTTAATCACCCAACTATATCTTTGCAATTTTGGCAACATATCAACAATCAAAATTTGGCACAAATTCCGTGTTTTTACTTTAAGAAGCAATCTGCGCCTGGAATTGTAAATTCGAATAGATGTACACTAAATGAATAAAATTATGTTTAGAAATAAAATTATGGCTCTATTTTAAGAAAATTTAGAACTGTCTACATATATGCATTTATGAATACTTAAATCATATTTTATTTACATCAGCCAATGCCGATCTACTAGATACGAAAGGTTTAGATGAGTGGGTCGATATGTAATGAAGAAAGATTTTAATATAAAATTTTTGTTAGGAACACATTTCAAGCTTTTGTGACAAAAAAAGACTTTCAGAGGCGTCTGCGGTGGTGCAGGTAGGTCACGTGCTCTAGGCGCCGTAATGTTGTGTTGAAACAATTCTTAACTAATTCTAAACGTGATTTGTTAAACGGATAGGTGTCGTTATCTTTGTTGTATAAGTGTTTATTATTTAAAATATCTCCTATAATCACGGCCAGATTTCCCATAGGGCCTACCTAGGCCATGGTTTAGGGCGGAACAACCGGAGGGCGAAATATAAAAGAAATTACAATAAAATATTTACAAATTTCCGTATTATTTTGAAAAGGACATATAAAATATTGTTTTTCAACCCTTTAACTGCAGGTAGTTTTATTAGAGCCGATAGCTCTAAACGCAAAAAAAATGAAATATGTCATTATTTATTGTGATACAATGGCGAATCAAAAATATGCGCATGACTAAGTAGGCATTTTGTAATTAACGACAAGAATTTAAACTTTTGTTAGGTTTTTTGATTTAAAAAAATATTTTTATAATTTAGTGGTAACCTTGATAGAACCACTGTCCAGCCTAGGCACACGGTAAAACTGGTGACCAGCCGAGCAATAAACTGCTCCGACAAGGGATCAGAACAGACACCGGGAAGCCACCTCCTCCACTACAACACCTGTGGCTCAAAACCCGAACCGTTCCTTAAGATGGTGTTAATTTAGCCTAGAATGAGACAATTTGCTTGGGATAATTGACTCCAAGAACTCGTTCATTAAGACCAAAATCTAGGTCCAGTCTGGTTTTCCAAGCTCGTAGAGCAACCAAGATCCACAAACCACCAAGGACCACCCCCAATCAAAAGAATCGCCGACCAAGCTGGCAATACTTTATTTATCAAAGTACATTACAAATTATATATATCAAGTCTTACTTGAATGAACAATAGATAATACATATTCGAAAGTGACTTGACTATAACAAGTTAAACAATGAATTGAAATTTCAAGCAAAATAATCATAAAGTAAATATCTCCCACGAAGCATTATACTCGACTATGTACATAGAAAAATTATAACCTTCCTTATAAATCTCGATTGTTAAAATGCAAAAGTTTTAGTAACAATGCTAATTCAGTATCAAATTCAATATCAATATTAAATTCCAAGAATGGATATTCTATGAATAGTTCAGTGAAAAGAAACTATATAATTTACTAAATTCTAAATTTGAATCTATTACATCGTATGTAGTAGTAGTTTTAAAAGTAGAGATCAATACAAACTAAATAAGAAAAAAGGAAAATTGCCACTAGTCCATAAGTGTTCGTGGTGATGTTCCCGAAGATGCTTTTGTATCCACGGCACCTACTGATTTTCCACCCAATATTGACTAGCAATAAAGAAATTAATGCAAACTCTTGCCAACCTGTTAAAAGGTCTCTTCATTAATAATAAAGCTGATTATCAAAGAAAAAATTCATAATTTTTTATAACCTCTCAAAGTGTAAACGGATAAAGTTCCATTGCTCTAGTTGCCGTTGGAGACAAACAATTCTTCTTAATATTTCAAGATATTTGATCAACTCGATCAAATTAAAACATCAAATTATTACGAATATTCACAAATAATAAAAGATACAATATAGATATCAACTACTTGTTTTGTATAGCATTAATGTCGCAAGTTTCCATATTTTCCATCTTCAAACTTTTTACATATTCCAAAATTTAATTACTTTTCATTCAAAACATAATTTAAAAGTTTTCAAAAGTACAACATTCTAACATATTAAAAATTTTACGTAATAACTGTCAAAATTCTCTGAAAATACTGTGTTATAAATACAGTATATTCCCCAATAATTTCAATAATCCAAAACTTTAAGTGACACGTACACAATGAAGAATATATTACATATATAATTCACATTACAAATTCAATACAATCCTTTCAGTATATACAAAATAAAATTAAAATACACATACCAAACAATTTGAATAAAACTTCATGGACATACATCCCAGAACAAAAATGGTAAAAGTCAAGACTGGAGAAGTTGATGGATAATGAGTTTAAGGCCCTATTGGGCCCTAGCATTTTTTACAAGATCCAGAAGGCCCAATTGATGGAAATCACGGAGGAAAAAGTTATGGCGGACTTGATCAAATTTTGAACAGCCAAATAGGTAGTGAGTAACCGTTCTCAAATCCAGTCCACAAGAACAAAGATCTGGTTTACCATAAAATCTATTCTGATGTCTAGGAAATACACCATGTCCTGTAAAGAATTGATTGATGAAAAAATCACCAAAGCGTCTGTTTAGGTTTACTTCTGGAAAGATACCAAAAAAGGTATCTTGAATTCCGAGAGTTTTCCCAGCGATGTTGCCATAATTTTAGTGAATATGCCTTAAGCTTATTTTTTAACCAATTTTTGAGTAATTAATTTCCCTGTCAATTAGTATTCTGTTATGATTAGCTTTAGGTTTAATTCAAATAGGTTTATTAAATGCAATTAACCTAATTAGCAATCCCAGGTTCGACGTTTGTCTAATAATTATTTTTATTAATGTAATCAATTTAAGACGCAGAATGCGACGCAAAGAAAGGCAATATTAATTTGAAAAATATAACATTAAATTTTATTTACACTATAGATATTTAATTATAAATTTAGCATTAAATAAAATAAGCCCAGGAAGAGTAGGATCACATAAAAATAATTAAAACAGTCTCTAATCAACAGTCCGTAATTGTCTCTAGAGATTCGATTTCTTCACTCACCATATAAAGTCTCAATAAAATCTTTTAAATTTACCAGGCAGCCACCGTCACTTGGATAATGAAACCATTCGGAAAAATCGGCCACTTAAAGGTTTCAACCAAACCAACCACTTCGTTTCTTGTTAACTTATTCTCAGCTCTCCTTTTTCTTATTTCCACCCCTTTATATATCTCCGGGTCCAATTTCCGTCCTTTTCCTTGCTGAATGGGCCAGGGCCTGGATTGTTCTCGGCCTTTCTAGAGTTCAGGGTATACGTCGCTTTACTCGCGAGGATTAGAGGATAGTGTCTTCATTCTTCTAGATCTGTCTAGAGTTCCAGGGTGGCGCCGCCTCTACTTAGCGAAGGTTTGACGTTATTCGCCACCATTCTGGAAATTTCTATTCCAGAGAATTCTCAAGTTCACTATGTAATTCACTGTGTTCTAATTCAAGCAAAATATAACACAACAATTCTCTTTGTAGCTTCCTTTGCCAAGAGGTCAGCTGCCTCGTTAGCCATGGTACCAACATGGGCTCTGACACAGCACAATTTATTATTACTTTTCTCGCAGAGTTTTGATTTTATTTATAATGGGAGTTTGATTATTACTGTACAGCCTTTATATATCATGTCGCGCATGAATACACTACACCCAGGTAGCTCTAGAGTACCGGAGAAGTTTTCCCTGTAAAGCTATAACTTTCTCTTTAAGACTATCCAAATGATGTTTCCAAGACAATTTTACATCGAAAACGACTCCTAGATGTTTTAAAAATTTAACATACCCAATATTCTTATCAAACATTTTGATTCTAGGAATATGGGTAATGGCTTTTTTGGAGGGAAACATGATGAATTTGGATTTTTTAGGGTTGATATTTAGCGAATATCGTTGAAACCATTTTTCGATTATTTGAAGTGAGAATTTCATTTTGTCTGAAAATTATATGATGCAATTTCATTAGATAAGACAAGAATATCATTCGAAAACATAATTAATCTATATTCTGGAAAAGATTCCATAGATCTGAGCAGTCTATCCGCAATAGTGAGCCAAAGTCGGGACCCAAACATGAACCCTGTGGAACTCCCTGACCATACTGATACTCAATATCATTCATTATCTTTGTCAATAATTTTCCGATCTGATAGAAAGCTTTTTTATAATAGTAATAAGATATTTTGAAATATTTTCTTCTTCCAAGAATTTAATTATATCATGCCATCTAACGCTATTAAAGGCGTTTGAAATGTCTAAAGAAACTGTAATAGTAATTTTTTGTTCTTGTTTGGAACTTTTAATATATTCGTGGAATTCATCCAAAGTCGACAACGTGCTTTCAACTTTTCTAAATCCAAGTTGATTTTTATTGAGTTTTGTATCCCTTTCCAATTCAAAAGTTAATCGTTGAACTATCAGCTAATCCAAGATTTTTCCCTAAGTAGGAAGCAAACAGATGGGACGGTAGGCCATTGGCTTGTGAGGATCTTTACCTTCTTTAGGAATAAGATTGCATTAGCTTCTTTCCAAGGATTTGGAAATTTACCTTGTCTAAAACGATCATTAAAAATGCATAAAAATAGTTCTGATCCGCACGATAGATCTCTCGAATGAGTCCTTGCGTTAGACCATCTGGTCCAGGTGCGTTGTCGGATAAGGCATCCTGTAAACGCTTTAAACTATCACAGTATTTTCTCATTGTGTACTTTATATAAGAGAAAGTAAAAAAGCTCGGGTGCAAAAAGTTGATTTCGCTTCATGTTTCACCGTTATAGTAAACTTGATGATTCTCTTACAATTAAAATTAATGAGTGGAGAATCAAATTACTCTTTAATGCTTTCCACTGAAGATCCGCCGTGTATGGGGCCTGTTGCATGCTAAATCATACGTAGTGGCCAAACGTCCTCCCGTTGGTGTGGCGTGGAAGTTTGGAGAGGGGGTGCAGCTCAGGTGTCGTCCTTGTCATCTGGACATGGTTCTAAATTACGAGGTCCGTCCCAAAATAGCTCTCGTGTTGCTTCAAAACGGGACGTTAATATAACTAAACTAAACTAAACTCTTTAATGCTTCATTGCCATTTTTACGTCAATATGAAATTGCCTCATAATCAATCCAATACTGCCTAGCCTCCCAGTTTAGGGATCCTTCTAAAAAGAATCACAAATTTACAGGAATTATTTTTTCAACATAAATTTTACAAAAAAAAAAAATGTTTTTAAGTATTTGTTTCTTTTATACGAGGATGGATCCAAAAAAAAGTTTACAAGGGTAATAAAAAAATTATTTATTACCATTAGACAGAAAATTCAAAAGGGAATTAAGGAGCATACTTGCCGATCACTTTTCCTCATAATCAACAAGTCTATTTAGGCATTTATCTGAACGCAGGACCAACCTGTTTGGTAGAAATCACGTCCCTGCCCATTGAGCCAGTTCTCGGCAACTGTTTTCCCATCACTGCCAGAAAAGAACCTTGTTCCAGATAAATGTTCCTTCAATTTTGGAAAAAGGAAATAGTCATTGGTCCAATCGTGAAGCCATCCGACGCAAACGCCCTGGCATGTTGAGTGATGGTGTCATCCTCCTGCATGACATTATCCATACTGCTCGCAAAACTCAATACAGTACAGTTTCGATAATTCGAGGTGGACGGGACCGGGCCTACCTCGAACTATCGAAAATTCGAAATCATAACATTTAATAAATAAATAAATGGAAATAAAAGCCATTTTTAAATTTCAGTGTAGTAAATGAAAAATGTACTTACATATTACAACATAACTGCTGATAGCAACAGGTTAATTATATCTTAAAATAATTGTCAATTGTTTTTTGTTTAAACGCATTGCTCCTATATATCGATCTTATATATATCCCGTTTTCTTTGAGAGGGGCCATTTCTGCAGGTGGCCTCGGGGTGCGCAGTGGACATATGACCCGTCGAACAACAATAAAAACCAGATGCAGTAATTCTTTCACGTGTTGCGTATGTGTTGGTCATTATTTGGGAGCTAAACTGATTTTTTTCAAAAACTCGGATTTATGGAAAACTCGAACAATCGAGACTCTACTGTAATTGTTGCAAAATTTCAAGTGGTAAGTCTGGAGCCACCCTCCCCATATAGCCCAGATTTGGCACCCAATCTGGGTTCCACTCACTTATCTGGAACAAGATTCTCTTCAAACAGTGATGTATATACGAAAAACAAAATAAAATATTAAATCTAAGTTTAAACAAAATTCCTAACAATATTTCATGAAAATTGTTTGTATACCTTATTTTTGCGAAAAGGCGTTTTCGAATATGAATTTCTATATAAAGCCGGCAATTCATCTATACTCCATTTCATTCCTTTTGTCCGAAGACTGTTTTTTCCCCACCCGTTCAAGTCGAAAAATCAGGCACGTCATTCTCTTGAGGCTTCAAAGTGCGCTACTACGAACGGCTCTTCGATCCCCCCTATTCCTCTCCCACTCGGCGGATTTCCAATTTTCTAGCCTCGTCGCGAGGTCTCAATCTAGTCAAATTCTTTGATGTGCCGCCTACCCTCGCATCGGGGTCACAAATTGGAATCTGCGCATGAAGTGTTGGATTTTGAGTACGTTGGAATTCCATCGGTTCGAATAATTTGTTCTGAATTTCATAGGTTTTCGACCTTGACGATTGCTTTTTCCTTCCCGTATTCCAAAAATTCCATTTTGGATTAGATGTGAATAGCCTGCTTAAGAATCAAGCTGAATAGTGCGAATCTGTCGGTTTGTTTGAAAATAAAACTGCCGGCATTTCCATCGAATTTCGACAAAGTTTCTCGAGCAATTCAGCAGCAGAAATTTCATTTAGAAACTTTATATTGTTCTCATTTTTTTATGATTCGTATATTCAATTTTATTTTTCATACATAAAATGATATTTATATTTAAGAATGTTTAAAATCGCTTATTTTTTCTACAACAATTATATTTTGCAATTATAATTATGATTATTGTAGCACTGATAATGAATAATTGAATTTCAGTGGTTTTTTTTTTTTTTTTTTATCAAACTATATTTAAGCAAAACAAAGATGAACTAATTTTAACAATAAAGCAACACATGATGTTTAGGCTCAGTTTTTAAAAATATGAGTCCCATAATTCTGAGGCCATTTTATGTAGGTACCCCGCTGTTTTTTAAAGAAATTTGAAAAAAAAACACCCATAAAACAACAACAAAAACCAGTGGGAGTGGCCTCCCCTAAACTTTCTCGTATACTACTCAAAAATTTGTCATTTCCCCTCCCCTTGCGTGGATAAAAAAAATCAAACCTACTGTAATCCAGAATGCAACGAATATCAGAAGGTTTTTCATTGCAGATTATAGTGATTGTAAAATATTTAAGTGAAGAATCATATTAAAAGAGATGCCTATGTATTAAAACTTAACAATATTTATTTTCCATCACACTCCAGCAAGATCCACTATTATACGAGCGAGCGAAAACAAAACAGGGGATAAAACGAATCTATCACAAACTCCGTCTCAAGGGCAAAGTGACGTAATTCTCCCGCTTGGTACCAGAGATTGCTAAGTACGCATGCGCATGGAGATCAGTTTTGAAACGAATGCTTAACAAGTATGCGATTATACAGATCGACAGAGAGTCAACCCTTTGACGGATTTGGCCCAAAAGTTTATACGGACCTACATTCATGAAGATAACACTGTGTACCAAATTTTATCCATCTAGCTATTCAAGTTTTTGAGTTATAGTGTTCACATGATTTCGGACATACAGACAGACAGGCTTCCCGTTGACAGTTTTTGTCCAAAATTCGATAGAAACCTACAAATTATGTGTCAAGTTCACATACCAAATTTCATCCCCGTAGCTCTCATAGTTTTCGAGTTATCGTGGTCACAGACACACACACACAGACAGACATAATTCCAAAATTGTGTTTTTCGGACTCGGGGAGGTCTAAAACGTGGAGATCCGTCAAAATCTCGAGTTCGAATTTTTTGACGCTTACAATACTTTCTCGTATACGAAGTATACAAAGTACATACTTTCATACAAAATACATACTTTCTCTTTGTATACTTCGTATACGAGAAAGTAAAAAAAAAAAAAAGTGGCAATAACATGGACGATTCCCTAACAGAGGCGGGTAAAAACGCGAGCGCCGTTTTTTGAGTCGTAGAATGGTGAAGAAACCGAATATGCAATTTGAACGCGTTTTCTTCAACCGATTGATACCAAAATTAGACACAGACCTACAATTAATGTTAGCAGACCTCATACCAATTTTCATTCATCTAAGCCATGGGGTTTAGGAGTTACCATGTTCACAAGTATGCGATTATACAGACCGACAGACAGTTAACCCTTTGACAGATTTGGTCTAAAATTTGATACGGACCTACATTCCTGATGATAAAACTGTACACCAGATTTTATCTATCTAGCTATTTAAGTTTTTGAGTTAGCGTGTTCACATGAACACGGTCAGAATTTTTGATATTTAAGTCTGTAAAATGGAAAAGCAGTTTCTTAAATCCTTCTCATTTGGTTCTGTAAAAAATCGAGATATGCAAAAATCTATGAAAATAATTTGTTACTCTTTTTAATTAAAAATTTGTGAACTTCGTTGAAATCTTTAATTCATTATACAGAATGTTGGCGAATATGAATAATGTCACCAGAGAGTATTTTTCTTCTTGCAAAACGATACCCTATAGTCAAGAATAATAGATAACTGGGAAATCAGATCCTGTTGTAACAGGGGGATCCAGGTAGGCCGCAGGACATGCCTCGCTATCGTTCAAGTAATATTATTAGGTTGCGGGGAAACTTCTGAAATTAACCAAAGAAAAGAATATGAAATCAAAAAAATTATAATTC
>BGPR01012437.1:23323-44988 GCA_013235015.1 Araneus ventricosus
GCTTTAATTTTTAATCACCATTTGTAAATACTTTAATTGCAAAAAAACAACCAGTTTCTGTGTACTTATAAATTTAAATTTTGAATCCCCATTTGTAAATACTTTATTTTTGCAAAATACCTAGTTTTTGGGTATTTATAAATTTTAAGTTTCATTTTGATTCTTAAAATCTTGCTTATCAGATACCAATCTTCCTCCTAATCAAAATTTTCTTCAAAAACATGTTTAATCATTATTAAGCAAATTACCAGGCTCGAGTAAACAGGAATTTATTATTGCACTATGTCCTTCACATTATGGATAGAAGATTTCAGAGGGTATATTGGATGTAGATTATTATCATATCTCTCAAGAGCCAGTTCCTCCAGCATTAATAATGTTTACTGCAAATGGAAAAACAATATATGCTCTATTGGAAATTGTTCTTGTCATTCTTCCAAACTGCACCCCAGTGAATTGTACAAAATGTGTTTATTTACCTGATAATGCTGATTAAAATACCAATAGCTTATATAATTATTTATTGTACTATTTGTATAAAGAACATTATTCATTCATAAATAAAATAATGGACACATACATTTTATAATATTTGTATAGTTTTGAAAATAATTTTTAAAAATTATCTACAAATATTTTTATTCAGATGTAAGTGTTCATCATCACATATAAAATATGTATTGAATATTTTCTCGTCAATGTGAACAAGGAACTATTATGTATAAAAAATTGTAATGTTATTTTGTACATATTTTTTAAAAGCATCTTAGCCTTTAATGCTGTGAACCTGTGTTTTTTGAAAATGATTGTATCTGCATGCATACACAATTTACAACTAAGCAGATATATGAATTTTTTGAAAAGCAAATATATGAAACTGTCAATTGCATACATAGAATTTTTAAAACATCTAGCAGATATCTGCAGAAGAATATTTAAAAGGCTAGTTCATTTTTATAAGTAGCTACATCTATGCAAGAAGCTTCACACATATATATATATATGAAAAATGTTTTGAATACTTACTCAGAAATGCATCATTATACATAAAGGAATAATAATATTCTTTTGCTAATACTTTACAACAGTATTATATAGATATTTTCATAGTAAACTAATGTTATTTGAAAATGACTGCAATTTTATTTATGAATGAATACTTGTAAGTAAAATTTAGAAATAATTTTTGATATTATATAATGTTAGGAAAATATCAATTATGGTTATTATGTATAAATGTTGATTCTAAACAAGCTGGTCTTCATTCAGGTAATTCAACAAGCATATTGAAGTTGCTAAATCTTCTGATTAGTATTCTGACAGTTTAAAAATCACTATTGTATAAATAGTGAAAACCTTGAGAAGTTTAATAATCAATCAAATATCTATGAATTCCTTAATATCCACATTTCAGTTTAATGTTTCTTTAAAAGTAATTAACACGAATAAATATTATTGTTTGTTTTAATTCAACAAAAATGCTGTTTATTCAATTCAGACACAAATAAATATACAATAAAAAAACTATATAAATTATGAATACTTGGCAAGGACTAACACTGTTGATTATTTTTGTTGCAGAAATATGTACGAAACTATGTATGGATGTACTAAAAGGTTAGAACAAAATTTTATTGAATGCCATTTAAGTGAATAAAGCAACTTTCAGTAATGAAAGCTTACTTCAACTTTGTATAAAGGTGATAGGAAATAGTTTTAAAATGACATTTGAATTTGAGTGAAAGTTTAACTTCCAAACAGTGACAGAAGGCTTTATTGTCGACAGTTCATGGGCATTTCCTTCATTTAAATTATAAAAATTAGGTTTTTGTTAGATACTAATCAACAATCAGCGGCAAACTCAAACGTAAACAAAGCATATTCTGCGAACCAGTTGCCGCTTTCCGATTGGTCGGAAGAACCACACAATTCGGCTGCAGTTGAAATATATTTTGATGTTTTATAATTTAAATTGCATCTGTTCGTTGTAGAACATTGCATTTTTAATAAATATTTAATGTTTTCTGTCTTTTCATTGAATGCTTAAGTTTCCCCACTACTTAATAATAATTCTTCATTTTCTAGCTTAGTTAGCTGCCCATGTCCTGCGGCCTAAGGGTGGTTTTTGATTGGAATGTGCAGATATTTGTTGTCTCTGACTCCTGGTCGGCACTAACTTGCTCATTCGCTTTTAGCACTTCATAGTGACAATTTGTTCCTTGAAATTCGCTTTTGATGTTTTAACACCTTTAATGTAGAATACCGCGACGTAAAAGATTGACATTTGAAGAAACACAAATAAACTCGGAAATCGATCAAGAACTGAAGAAAGTTGATGCTGCTAAAAAGTAAAGGATTTTTCATTCTACGCTTTTTTTTTGGGGGGGGGGGGAAGAAAAGACATTGAAGATGCTGTGGGAAAAAATAAAGTGGACAGCAAATGTCAACGGTTTCAAAGGTGCTGAAAATGAAAAATTGACAAAATTTTTATTTCAAAGTTCTTACAAAAGTTTAAATATAAAATCTTATATCAATATACAAAACTAGCTGATCCCGCGTAGAGCATCTACGCTCGGTTATACGCATACCATGATTCTCCTGGTGCTTCTAGAGCCAAACTGGCGATTCAGCGTTACAAGGAAATTTGCCAAGACAAAAAAAGGCGTTAAGTGGTGTGCGTATAACAGAAAAGTAGCCAATGTATAATGTTCACAATAGTAAATTCCAGGATCCTCACCTCAAGTTGTGAATTGATAAGATTTTATCTTCGCTGACTTAAACTATTTTGGCGTTGATCTAAACGTTCTCTGGCTTGCCTAAGCCCACCTGTTTCATTTCTGACAAAAGATTTCATTATATAGTAAGAAATATTGTGAATTCTTCATTTTAAACTCATTTTTTCTCGATAAAAGTTATTTTACACCAGAACAAATATAGTAACAGGAGTTATTTTACACCAGAACAAATTAGGGATGTAACGAATATCCGGCAACTATTCGGTATTCGGCCCTTTTGCCGAAAATTCGGCTAGCCGAATATATTCAGGATAACATTTTAAAAAAAAATGTGCTTTTAAATACACATTTAGCAAAGAATATTGCAGAATTACATTTCAGTACATTTATTATCGAAAGATCTCCTAACATTTACCCAATTTTAAGTTGCGTAGTACCATAAGTGTATTTAATTAAGTTACTTATAATCTATCATTGCAAAGCTTGAAATTATGATGCGGGAACAATAATTTTTTAGCATTTTCAGGAGGAAGTCTGTTGCTTTTTTGTTTCATACACATATAATACCAATAAAAGATGTAACGAATATTCAGTATTAGACATATTCGGCCCTTTTGCCAAATATTGGTTCTAACAAAATGCTAAACAGATATTCGGCAGAATAAATTGTTTTTAAAAAATGTTTTAAATATATTTAATAAAGAATATTTCAGAATTACATTCCAGTACATTTATTATAATAAAAATCTAACATTTATCCAATTTTAAGTTGCATAGTGCATAAATGTATTTAATAATGTTGCATATCATTTATAGAATTTTGTTCCATATGGTTTCATATATATTACCAGCATTAGAAAATATACGGTCACTATACAGCTTGTAGGTGCTGAAAGATATTTTCTTGCTAAATTTGCGGACCTTGGAAATTTTTCCGCATTTTTTCCCCATCAATTAAGTGGAGACTCCATCCTACCTATTAGAAGTTCTTTATAAAAATAGGAATTTACTTCTAGTATCCATTCAATTTTCTTCTGTGTTTGTCATTGCCATGTTCTGCAATGATGGCTCTTTTATTTCTTTGAAGCAATCCCAAAATTAAGAAGGTTTCTCATTTCTTATTATTGGGATCAAGGTATTTAAAATATTACAAATATACATAAAAGTATTAACACTATTTTTAAGATACAAATAATAGAAACTCAGTTACATTTAATCTTAAATTCTTTTCATTAAAATTTAAAAAATATTTTATTTAAATCAAAAGTGAAATGCTCTTAAAAATTTGATATTCGGTCAAATCACTATTCGTTACATCACTAGAACATACTATATAGTAACAGGCTATGAGTATGAAGTTATGCCTAATATGGAGGAAGTTACTGTTTTTGCTTTGTAAACAAACCGATCGTTGCCATTAGCACAAGAGAAATTAACCTCTTTGTTTGTGCCATGTTCCTTAGCGTTATATATATATATAGATTGTATAATTTATATGTTTATAAAATACAATTTTATATCAGCAGTTACTTTTAAGATGAATCAACAAGCAAAATAAAATATGTTAGCATATTAATACATGCATAAGCACAAAAACATTAGATGTGTAAATCCTCAAACTGTCTATAACGATAACCTGTCTATCACAATAAATTTTCTAGGTCATCTACAATATCGTTGTAGACAGGTTTTACTGTATTTGCAACATTACAACCTTCCCACAGGTTGTGCACTCATGATAAATTAATGGGTAATCAGAAAACAATTAGAGTGTAAAGGCTGTCCAACCTATTCCAGCTTGGTACTTGCAGAGAGAAAGAGAAATCAGTATTTTCCAGTTAAAATAAAAACATGCAGTATTAGTAGTTCTGTGAAGAGTAAACCTCAGGCCCCTCCCTCCACCAAAAAAAAAAAATAAAGATTTGCTGTTCATTGCAGTCTTTAAAGGTTTATAAGATGTTGTTTTTCATTTTGAAGACAATATTGTTTCCATGGACACCAGACATCATAATTGATCTGTCTTTTTTGTTCCCATATATACACTATCATACAAAGCTACATTTACAATTTTTAACCAAACAATGTACAATGCTGTGCATTTGTATTATGTATAAATTTTACTCCCTGTATTTACAAAAACGCATTAACTTATTAATAAAGTTACATCAAAAATGCACAGAAATAAAGTTGTAGAAAATTTTATGCTTGAGAGTGAAGGTAGTCTTCAAATTTTTATAACATGAACCGTTTCACTAGAATTGTGGAAAAAACTGCTTTCAAGAAAAGAGAAAAAACAAGATTAGATGGAATTAAACAGTAAAAGGTTTCTCAACATGAAACTATGATCTTATCTTTTACTCAATGCAAATTATTTATACAAATCTCAGCTTTCTATCAGTATTTAACAAAATTACAATTAAACGTCTACTTTTATCAGTAATAACAAAATTACAATTAAATGTCTTGCCTTTACCAAAATGATTCAAAAAATGTTTTAAAGGTGCCAAACTTGCCTACTCATTGAAACCATTAAAACAGCCACCCATCTTGAAACGGAATAAAAAAATTAAAAACTTCTACAAATATGTTGTTTCTTATAGTTTTAAGAAACATCTATGCCAAATCCGAGGAAAATCGAAAATGTATTTGGTCATGTCTGCATAACAAACAAATTTACAAAATGCCAAATAGTAGAGTAAAAACAGAGACTTTGCTTCTCTTGGTCAATTAAAGCGGGACATTCATCGCTGTTCAATTCCACAATTTTTGCAACACGGGAAGGCAAAACCTTTTGTCGGTGTGAGAAACTGATGAAAATTGGCGCAAATGGATTACACTGATGGAATTCCAAATAGTTTGAAATCATATTGCGATGGCTGGATGGCCATTTGACACCTCCTTGCTGCGAGGGTAGCGGAAAAAAAAAACCACCGCCTAGATTGGGACCCCGAGAAGAGGCTAAGTCATGTTGAAAGTAAACGCAGAAATCCCCCAGGTGGGGGAGAAGGACTTTGGACCTTCTCAAACAAAGTGTATCAAAACAAACTTTGGAACATCCGTGAATGACTTGCCTAAATTTTTCGAATGAAATGAGTGGAATACAAACCAGGTGTTGGGACAAATGGAATGGAGTACTGATAAATGCCCATCTTACGATTAAACAGAAAAGCACTAGTTGTATGCATACCAAAATATTGAAAGGATTATGTTATAACAGAAGATGCTTTGAAAACAAAGCCACACAAATATTTTCTAAGACCAAATGCTTTGAAAGATGGACCCAATTTGAATTTATAAAGAACAAGTGTTGGCTGAATTCAAAATATTGTCCAAACAAAATATTTGTTAATTAATGATGGAATCCTAATATTCTATACTCTTGTTTATTTCATACTACCAGAATTTAAATAATACTCCTCAAATGAATAATAATTGCATCATAGTGGCACTACTTTGAGTATTTTGATGCAAGGAAAACTCGTAGGTTGTATTTGAATTAACTTTAAATCCAACATAAAACAAATAAGTGATGTAATTTCATAAATTCAACACACTTACATATATTGCAAAAATTCACATTATTTTAAATCATGATGCAGGACATTTTAATTCAATGAAATTGAAATATACCAACACACTTGTGGTCAGTAGAAAGGGGGAAATAAATTAAAACAATGAATGAACCAGTTAGCCACTACTTTAAAGTGCATAAAAAGTTCAAAAAATTAAGGGTTACATAGGAATGAATACAAGATAAAGTAGCCTATAAATCTAAGTGTTATAGCATCCCAATGAAAATGAATGCTATAGCATTCACGTCCACAAATGTGTTAAATTCTTCTACAAACAGGCTAAATTATGTCAATTATTGAGGCAATCTCTAAAAATTCACATTGCTTAACACGGAAAATCTACATAAAGTATATAAAAATGATTGTAAGATACCAAGCAAAAAAAAGATGATATTTCAAGGAAATCTCATCTAAATAAAAGAACTCTTGCAACATTCGTGTATTTTTACTGCTAACTTGAATTCAATGCAGGTTTCTCAGAAGAATATACAAATACAAAATCAGATTTTAACCATATATTAATTACTAAGGAGCTTTATACTATAAATTTTTACAATAAATAAAGGAAAAAATCATGCACGGTCATGGGGCTCACAGGATATTCCTTTATTGTTATTCATTTTCATTTTACAAGACATGTAAAATAGAATACTTGTAAAAATTTGTATTGTACAAGCCAAGAAACACAAGCATTGCAATAATTTTGTACATAAAAAGTAAGAAAGATCACAGGATAAAAAGTTTAAAATGATACATTCTCACAACAGTAATAATAACTTTTTAAAATATATTTTTCATATTTGGATAATGTATGCAAAATAAATCGAAAATAGATATGAAGGGTTCAATTTAAAATATAATTAAAATTCACATTTTTCTTTTCTTTATGTAAAGGTCTATTTTGCAGATGGCTGTTGTAGAAATTCAACATGAAGCTCTTTGCAAGGGGATTGATGAATACTAGAAAGAAAAGAAAAAAAAGAAAAAAATCATGAGATATTTTGAATGATAAATTATAATTTTAAACTGATTCAATTTTTAACAAAATGCATAGTGCTTACATTCATGCATCATTACCAAATACATGTGGCATTGTAATAATATTTCTACTAATAATAAAGAGGAATGTGTACTCTAAATGGCAAAAAGTTGAACCTATGAAGTAGAGCCATGAAGTGTGGCACAAATATACCCTGGAGGAAGAAAATGTGCACCTTTGAGCAATTTTTTAAGAATTTTGTTTATAATTTTAATTAAAAATTAAGCAACATTTTAGTTTTTTTTTCTTTCACAACTTCTAAAAATATGACAACAAAAAAATGACTTTCACATCATCTGAAAATTCAAAAAATTATCTTTTGAATGATACTACTGTCTAACCGCCACGAGAAACGCCCCAGACACGCCAGTGGCAGTCGTTATGGAAACGGAATATTCCATTGCATTTTGGGGGTGAAGGAAAGGGTGGTTTGGGAAAGGGGTTTATTTAATTTGGTTCAGACAGAACTGGAGGAAGTCTCATTTTGCTTTGTGCTTCGGTCGGAAACGAATTCCTAACCTAACGGAATGCACTTAGTTTCCCAAATATTCCAGTTGGTTTTTTCCCGTTTCCCTCCCTTCTTTGACTCATTTACTTGAGGCAACCCTGTTCAGGGTTTTACTCGTGGTGATAGGACTGTAATTTAACTTTCATGCAATTTTTCCCCTTAAAATTAGCTTCATGCATATTTTGCAAGAGTACTTTTCATTGCTGTAATAAATTTCAAACAAATATCAGTCTTTCATAAAATTGCTTACATTATCATTTCCCACTGTTAAAACTATGGTTAACCAAATTTGCTTTCTTTGATATATTAGCTACACATTAACTCCAAAATAGTTTCACTTGCCTGAAATTGGATGCTATATATATTTTTAAATCTGTTTCTAGTCCACACTAACTGTTGATAAGTTGGTTGATAAGTTTTGCACAGGGAAATATTTGTTTTCTTTGTAAATTATTTTTTGTGGCTTTTACTTTGCTTTCTATTGGCAGATTATTTTGTTTATTTTTTATTACAGTTATGCTAATAATTTTTTTCAGATACCACAACTAAAAAATAATAAAAAGAATTTTTATTCATCATAAAATTTAATATTTCAAAAATTCGGATGTTTAGCTCATTTTTTCAATATTTTTCTTGGAGGTATCAGTTTATACCGATATTAAATTCAAATTAATACTATTCAGATGCATTCACAAATAAAGAATTAAAAGAAGTCACTTCAGGAAACTGATAAAAAAAATTCTAAAATAACACACTAACTAGAAAATCCCATTTAAGCTGAATTTTAGCCATAACATCAAGAAAAGTAAACTTGGAGATTTAATTAAAAATAACATTCAAAACAAAACTTTCACTAAGAAAAATAAAGCTTTCCTGAATCTCAATACTTTATCAGGAACTCTGCCATTAATGCAATTAATGAATTGAGATAATTTCATTACAGAAATGTACTAATTTTAGTCAACACAATATTTTAATTTCTTGGAAGTAGTTTAATTCTTGGAATTTGCTGTGGTAAAAAAAATAATAATGATGTATTTAAAACAGATTCTAATCACGGTTAACCATCTAAACACCCAATTATTTTTATCTAATAGCTTTTAAGTTCAAAGAAACTTGTTTTAAAAAAGGATAAACCAGGGATGGGGAACCTGCAGCCTTATCAGGTATATCTAATTTGCATTGAAATAAGTTAATTTTCTGTAATATAATAATTTTCAGCACAAGAAACCTTAAGATTCTGCTCGTACAATCTTCTGCCGAACTCCCAAAATTTAATGAGGCATTTTAGTGCAAAAAGGTTCCCTGGCCCAGGCATAAACCATAGTTTACATTTAATTGATCTCCCAAATCATTAAAATATTTTATCCATGGAACTGAAAAAAAAAAAAAGAGGATATAAATTATCTGCTTTTGAGCTGACACAAGAGAAGGAAAAACCAATTTTAAAGGTATAAAAATATTTGAACAAAGCTACAATGATTCATCAGTGTGAGTAAAATTTCTAATCTATATAACATTTTTAAAAAAAACTAAATGAACAAAAGGTTCTGTATATATATATATGTATACATTTGAAGACTTTTTTATATAACTTCTTGTATAAAAATAGTTTTGGTCAAACTGTAGTGTACGGTGCAGTTTTACTTCCTGCCACTTCCTTTCGTCAATTGTTAGTCGCCAAGAGACGCACTCCTCGACTGTGATACTGATTTGTTTTGGGTGTGCAGCTATCTTTTTATTGGTCTCTTGCGCATCACCGCTTCTTATGCCTTGTTTTAAATGGTCTCCTCTTTGCTTTCTTCGATTTTATTGATCAAATTTACTTTTAATTTTGAAAATTATTATTATTTCCCAATGGATTTTTCTAGACTAATGGACTCTTCGCTCATATTGACGTTTTGAGGAAGGAACCTGTTTTGGTTTGTTTCTTGCAATCTTTTTCAAGTCTTTCATTTGATATCCATGGCTTCAAAGTTTTCACTCCTGTTGACTTTTTGACGAAGGAAGGTTGAGGTGAAAACTCATTTTGGAATTTTAAAAGACGTAGATTCCTAACATTCAATGAACAAGCATAGCTACTAGATTTCTGCTTTGCTGAAAGAAAAGCTGCTCATGTTTTTTTAAGTTAAAAAAATTTCCCAGGTACCCACTTCAGATGCCACAGGCATCACATGTATAATCTCTCCTTTTTTGAGATGCTGCAGGCATTGTGTGTGCAAGAGACCAATAAAAAGACAGCTGCGCACCCAAATCAGACGTTGGTGACACCACTCGGGGTTGTGCCAAGAAAAAAAGGCGCAAAACAAGACCACACCGGAGACTACAGTTTTACCTTTTTTTTTTGCAGGTAAAACATGCATAATCTAAATAAAATTCTGTTTGACATTTAAAATCTAGACATTATAGAATTTAAAAAATAAAAATTAATCCAGTTATCAAGTTCACAAGATAACATGGGAAAAAGCGTTACACATATATACCTATATGAAATGTATCCATTATAGTAGTCGTTAATTAACAAAACAGGCCGAGTTAAATTCTAATTTTCATTTTATTATGGGAGAGTGACGAAATGTACATACATCTTGCTTTAAGTTTTAAGCCAAAAGTGAACAGAAGATCCCTACTTTCTCTCAGGTAGGGATTTAACAGATAGACACGTGATCAAAGTGATGGGAATATTGGGTATTTTTAATAAGTTATGTAGGCGTTTCAGGGAAAAAGTCTGGAGCCAAAGAGACGCCGTCATGACTTTCTGTGGGCACGTGAAAGCGGTTAAATATTCTTTTAGTAATAAATATGCCAAAATGAGAGATTTAATATACCTCCAGCACGGGAAAAGAACAAAACTGGAGTTTTGGAAAAGTGATTTTGGAATACATTAAGATTTTAAAATATATAATATTTGACTTTGGAATAAAATTAAGTGAGATTATTACATATATATATAAACTTTTAACGAAGAGTGGTTTTAGGTCCTAGGGGTCATGATCGGTGAAGATTTGCAGAAATTTTCTGTAAGTCGTGTCACTAGAACCATTGCAATAGATACAGTTCCCATACGGAATCTACCTAAATATACTGGCTGTTGTTGTTGGTGGCCATATTGCCAACTTGCCCAGTTGGTAAAGTTACCTTGGTCCACTTCTGATTTCAAATATTGAAACTAAATAACTTGAAACACTTTATGTTGTTAGAGTGAAGCTCAAGCCACTTTTATTTCTTTTTCATATTTTTAATCTTATTACACTAATTAACCCTTTCAAAGCTAATACGTATAAATTCTTACTTTATTCTTTCCAGATTAACTTCCAATCAGATTTTTACTTTAACTTTCAGTATGTATATACTCTACAAAAGATTATACAGGATGTCTACTCTTATCGTGGCCCAATAACTAATTTCTAAACCGTTAAGTGATAGGCATATAGTTCCAATTGGAAAAATGCTTTAAATGACGGGAAGAATTATAATATATATTTTTTGAGTGAATAAATCCATTCCTGAAAAAGTTACGAAATCTAATTTTTTATACGGTCTCTCTGTCCTATCAGTCATATTTAGAAAAATATTCTTCACACACTAACATTTTAAACAAAAAAGTACCATTCTTCTACGACTAAAACTGACCGAGTTATGAAGCTTTGAATATCGCCAACTTACACCACTTTACACCATTTCAATTGCCGTCTTGAAGATGATCCACCAATCATTGACGAGGCCGCTGATTGGTTAAAAATCATGAAATTAAAAGCTCCATAACTAGCTCAGTTTTAGTTGCAGAAGAGTGGAACTTTTTTGTTTAAAATGTTAGTGTGTGAAGAATATTTTTTTAAATATGACTGATAGGACCGAGAGACCGTATAAAAAGTTAGAATTAGTAACCTTTTCAGAAATATAGTTATTGACTCCAACAATATAAATTATAATTCTTCCCCTCATTTAAAACATTTTTCCAACTGGAACTATATGCCTATCTCTAATGGTTCAGAAATTAGCTATTGGGCAACGATAAGAGTAGACACCCTGTATATTATTTAACATCAGTCAATTTATACCCTTCACATTTTTTTTTATTCATCTTAAATGGACTAATTTAATTTAATTTTTTTATAACTTTTAATAAGTCGAGTAAATATATCACATTTAATACACATCTGTAAAGTGTGAGCAATTAATTTTTTGCCATAAATATTCAAATGTGTATATTTATTCATTTTAAAATAATGTTGAAATATTTTCTAGTACGTGCTTCAAAATTATCAAATTGTAAAGCCATACCCACAGATATTTGCTTTCAAAGAATATTACTTTTATTTCACTATATAGTCACAGTCAATCCTATAAAATGTGCTCATTCATGTCTTACATTGTAACAGTGTACAGTAAATATTTTATTTCTTCCCTTCTATTATAAAATTTAAGTACTTGAAAAGTTTTCATGTTTTGCCTTTTTTTAAAAAGTAAATTGTGGTTTATCCCTCTTGATATTATGGTATTAAATATTTGATTTTAGTTGGGTTGAATAATAATTCATAAATGTTTTTCAAATTTATTTTATAAAAAAATTCCTCCGTTTATTCGACAAAGAAATTGGATTAATCTTTCTTTGTATTTTTTTAGATGTGAAAATTATGGCAGGTAGTAACATTGATGTATTACTCTTTCACCATGTCACATAAATCTCAGGAGTAGCTTCAACAGTATTAACACGTCAATTGAAAGCAAAAAGCAAGTAGTGTCAAAATTACTCAGTTTTAGTCACTTGAGATTCTATTTTAATTATCTGAAAATACACAAAACTCAATAAAATTTTTAAAAATCAAAATACACTATCTTGTACAGCATTAAATTCTGTTTCAAATAAGCAAGTTCATGAAGCTCAATTCAAACAAAGCACAACCAATTTACTATGAAGTGGCAAAATATTTCTTTAAAATCACTTTCACAGTAAAACTTTAATTTTAAACATTATCTAATTAGCATGAAGAATATGATGAACAGCTTGGTCATTAAAGGTAGAGAGTTAAAGAATAATAATTCTATACTTGTTTATGTATTTTATTCTTACAGTCAGACATAAGATTACGGGCGCGGCAGTCAAACAAACTTGAATTCTTTCAAGCGATACTTTGCCAAATCTCATCCAAAATAGAGGACATTAGGCGGCATTTCCATGGATGGGGCAAGACTGTACAGTAATTTACATTTTATTAAGAATTTAAATAATTTATGAAGAATTTAAAACCTTGCAAACACTTACCTACATAACTTGCACCTATATTTATTTTAGTTTCATTCGCAAAGATTTAATCTTAACTTCAATCATCATTTGCCGGATTTAGTTGCAGCGGCTTCACGCCGAAGATCAGTAATAACGGTCGCTAGCGCTTGTGGATTCGCACCTTCTTCGATTAGTCTTACGCAGAGTGCTAATGTTTGAGTGTCTAAACCTGTGTTCATCAATCCCGCCATTTCTAAAAGAAGTCCAAACATTTCTTTGCCTTCCCATCTACCCGAGTTACGATCTGAATCAGCCATTATATCTTCAACGAAAACTTCACTCTTGTTTACATCACGGTTACATATTCAGAACACAGACAACACTTTCTACAGCAGGAATTATTATGAACGAGTTTCCTGTTTTGTTTATTTACATTAAATGCCTGAACTACGTAATTCCGGTGTAATGCTAAGCCAATGGAATCCAAAAGTAATGCAATAAAGTCAAGGTTTTTAAAATAAGTAAACAAAACAGAAAACTCTTCCATATACTGAAATGAAAGTTTTAATATCCTATTTTATAATTTATAGAAGAAATAAAGGAAGAAACGATTTATTAAATATTATGAGTTAAAAAGTGAAACAGAACCATCAAACACACAAGAATTTACAACTATCAGCTTTTCAACCATCAAGACACTTCTACTTCGATAGTAGCTTCTCTGTATCTGTAACTGTAGTGGGAAGTTCAAATCAAATTCAAATGTCGAACTGTTTTGTTTTGATTTCTAGTTGAGCGTCTTGTATCCTAACAATGCTAAATTATATAGGTTTCATTTAATTTCCTAGTCTTTGAACAAATTTTGCTCGCAGGAGGAAACCTCAATTCATATTTTATTCCTGCAAGAAATATTCCCCTCAAAGAGAAGTATTGCACAAGAATTTCAGTTATTTTCTGATGTCTTTTCGATCTCCCAGCAGATGCTAAGAAGAACATTTCTTTTGTTTCCAAATTTTTACAAAGTATTCACTGCACGTGATCTAATTAAACTTGTCATTGTTCTGTGTGATTTTAATTTGCATGATGGATAAATTGAGATAAAGCAGCTAGCCTGCATCTCAAATGCACAACTACAACTATTTGAGTCCTACTCCATCCTGTACTCTTTTAATCCAAATCCTGCTGTGATTTGACATGTTTTAAGATGTGATTGTGTACCGCTTCACTAGATCTCCACTTAGTATTTTAAAGGTTTATGAACAAAATTTTTGCCATAATCTCGGTTATAATTTAATTTGATACTGATTTGCATGTGCACAACTATGTCTCTAAGGTGCTACAACACCGCAAAAGACGATACGTGGTATTTTGATCTTCCATTTGAATCAGATTCTGATCAAGTTGTTGGATACAGGCGTCCTTTCACCAATCTATTAAATCGTATTACACTAGATGAAAGACATCCAATACACCTCTTGGAACAGAGGGAAAAGATCGAAGCTATTGCCGATCAAGAGAATGTTGAACCTTGGAAGAAACGTGAAAAGGATGTTCCCTTTTGTCAAAATGGATGCAAAATAGAATGTGAAAAGAGAGAAAGAAAAACTGTAAAACCTGCATTTTATGATGAAGTACAATCTAACTTCACTGAAGAAGATACCAAATTTTGTAGTGATCCAGAGTTGTTAGATTCTATTTATTCTCACATGAAAGAGAAAGAAAATAAGAATGGCCTATTATTCCGAAGATCTGGTAAAATCAACACAGAACTGCGTTCCTCAATTGTCGACTATCTCATCTACACCTCTGAAAAGTTTAAGCTGGATACTGAGACATTCCAGCTATCTGTGTTTTATTTTGACAAATTTCTTTGTTTGGAAGAAGTTGAAGTGGTAGATTTGCCACTGATTGAGTTGTGCGCTGTTTTACTTGCATGCAAGTTTGAAGAGGCAAGAGATATGACTCCCGAAATGAAGGATCTTATAGAGCATTTCCCTGGTGGTTTCTGTAAGAAAGAAATCCTTAAAATGGAACAGAGAATACTCGGGGCATTGCATTTCGAGATGTCCCATCCAACACCCTACTATTTTCTACAAATATTTTGTAGTTTGTGCAATGTTAAGAGAGAGGAAAGGTTTTTGGCTCAGTGCATATGTGACATAGCTCTCATTTATGAGGACATTTGTTTTAACATACAACCAAGCCAAATTGCAGCTGCCTCGATTTTACTCTCGAACCGTCTACGTGGTGTTAAACCTATGCTTCATGAATTAAGTGCTTTTTCACATTATGAAGGAATTTACCTGAAATTTACTGCAAATTTACTATTTTCCAAGTATGACAAAATACTATATACCAAATTTAATGCACTGAAAATTAAATATGGTGCTTCAGAATATAAAAATGTTTTATACACAGTCTATCCAAGAGATCTATATATCTAACTACTCTAATCTCATTGGTTTTACTGCACATTAGAAAATGAATTCAATTTTGACTGCATTTTAATCATGTATAAGTGTCTCGTATGTTCAGTACAATTTCTTTCGGTACTTTTCCGTTAGCTGGGCGCAAATGTCGCCAAGTGAACCAAATGCGAGCCAAGAGCGAAGCGATTTTCCGTTAGCCGGGCGCAAGTGTCGCCCATTGTGAACCAAACGCGAGCCAAGTCGCCAAGAGAATGATTGTAAGAAATCTGGCAGAATTCTACATTATTTGGCGATTTTTCGCTTGCGCCCGGCTAACGGAAAAGTACCTTTCTTTCTTTTTCGTTTATGAAGGAATCTTAAAATATAATTTTGGGGTGTGATATTACAAACCATGTAAGTGTGCATATATTGGTATGCAAAATTGAGCTAATTCCAATTCCTTCCTTAATGTAATGTAATTAATTTTATAGTCTTGTAAATATCAACATCAATATTTTTTTTCTGTAATGCTATTGTAATAGGTTCCTTTCTACTTAACTATGTCCGATTTTTTACAAAAAAGGCCAAAGCTTCTTGTAGTGCATTGAATGGTAAAAAAAAAGAGTATGTATGTTTGAAACATGGTTTAGTTTTATGAAATTTTAATTTCATCCCATGCATCACTTCTTAGATAAAAAATTTGCAATTATAATATCTGATTAATTTTTCAAATATGTTTGTACATGTTTTTTGCTCAGTTTTGAACTATACTAAATATATATATTAAGTAACATTTTGTTTCAAAAATGAAAATTTTGTATCATCAAATAAATATAGCCCTACTTTTGTTAATAGAATAGAACCACATTATTCACAAGTAAAGTCCCTGTTTAGTATTTATGAAGCACTTCATTTCATTGAAGTTAAGTTTAATGTATGCAGCCATTTCTCCACACTTCGGATCGCCGATTCATAGCCGCCAAGAGGAAGACGGCTTAGTGATGTGTTTATATTTGTTTTGGTTGCACAATGATGTTCATATTAGTGTCTGGCATGCACATCCATGATGTTGGAGTTCTGCACTTACAAACTTTGTCTTGATTGGGCAGCTATGTACTAATTTAAATTTAATTGGACGGTTTAATAGAATTTGCTTAATATTTCATTTGGAATTTAACGGTCGGTCATTTTGGAATTTTTTAGATAAAAGGTAGATTCCTAACATTCAATGAAATGTGAATAATGGGAATGCAGCCATTGACCCCACTTTGGCAAAAAAATGTAGGATCTCAAAAAATACTAGAATTTTCTCAATATCTCTATTGGAAACTGAGATCAGATTTCGTGACATCACAACCTGTGGAGACTATAAATAGTGCCATGCTCGGATCATGGAGCAGTGATCGTTGATCAACTGCGATGCCTTTGAGTGTTGTCAGAGTGAGCTGGTAGTCTTAGATGCCAAGTGGTACTAAAAGTGTTGTTATTATTAGTGAATTGCAATTTGTGAGGTGTTGTTTTTTACGTTACCTGCCTTTGTGTTCCAGAATATTCAAGATAAATCTCTTTCCCCATTATCCTGCTTTTTGGACTGTTTTCACCATACTATCCGGATCGCTTTTCGTAACAATATTAATAGGAAATTCAGGCCCAGAGAAAAATCAGAATTAAAAAATGTTTGAACTCTCAAGTTCCATTGTAATAATAATGGTTTAATACACACCTCTTCAAGCAAGGGAAATATTTAAACATGTATGTTTAAGATATTTAATTTCATTATTCCTGATGAATAATGATAATAGAATATGTTAAATAATGTAAATACTAAACTATGAAGAGAATCATCAAAACTGATCTCCATAAAATTGAAGTATGAAAACAAGTGTTCTTGTATAAAAATAAAATAAACAAGGAATAGATATATTTTTGAGCATATCCTGAATTTTATGACTCCTTCTAATTGTTTCTGTTTGTTTCATCGAATTTTTTCACGCTCTTTCGCAATGCGTTTTAAATTATGTCTTATTAGTGATATTATGTTTTTTGCCCAACCTTTTCAAAGTTGGGCACAAATTTTCTAATGACATTAGGTCAGGGATTGAAGGATTTTAAGCTGAGTTTGACAATGAACTAGAGATGTAATGAGTATTCTGTCAAAAAGGTGCACAAAGTTTGAAGTTGAAATGGGTGGCTCCAGGAAGATCTGTTGGGGATGCTGTGTCCCCATCGAGGAAAATTTTGACATCGCTCACACAACAGGGGGTATTTAACTCGTAGATAAAGATCTGGCAAAATTTAAGATCCTGTTGGGAGACCGGTCCCCTTGGCAGAGACACTAAGGCCACTCATGGTTGAAATTGGTGCATTGGCTTAGGAGAGATGCGTAAACATACAAAACAATGACCATTATATTAAGATTTTGAAGGCTATTTTATTTAGAATCAATATGAAATTTTTTTTAAATGTTGTATTCAACCAAAGTAGTATTCGACATCAGTGAATGATACATCCATTCTCTTACTATGAATGTCGAGTGTTTTGTATCGGTCTTGCTAAATGTGAAATTTTTCCATTTTAGCAGAGTTATACTTAGTTTATTTTTCTGTATATTAAGATATACCATCTTTTCCATGATTCTATCAATAAATTCCAACTTCCTCATCTAATGTAGTCTAGAAACCCCAAACCATTATTGACCCTACTCCCCCCATGCTTAAAGGCTGAATTGTGTTTAATAATTGTAAGATGAACTTATTCATGATCATTCATTTAAATTCATTTGTTCCCATTTGTAATTTACTTACATTCCGCGGATTTGACTTGTGCATAGTGCCACTAACCTTTACTCTTCAGTCAGAAATGAAAGATAAAGCACCCGAGCTGAAATGCTTCCACCCCCCAAACCCTCTATCTAGAATTAAGTTTCTGGTTGCTTTTCAGCTGTATTTGGCTTACACCACACCATATGATAACCAATGCTTCCAAAATATTGAATTTGCTTTCACCTGTGAAAATAGTAACTTCAAAGAAATGTTTCGGCTTTAAAATATAGTCTGGCAAATTGCAAACTTACCTTTGTTCCTTTTATTAATAAAGGGTTTTTTAGTTCTCCTGCCATTATAATATGCTTTCCTTAGATCTTTTTGTGATGTTTTTGAAAAGACAGATTTATCCAAAGTTTTAGAAGTACTTGAAGCAATAATTTTTTAACCATTTTTACTTAATATATAATTCTCTGCTCTGCCGTTGGCTTCAAACTTTTTTGTCGTCTTCCTGTTTTATTTTCCAATATAACATCTTTTTTTAAAAAAAAAAAAAATATTTGTATGATTTTCAGAATGTAATTTAACTTCGTCCAGCTTTTTTTTCTTTCTATTTTTCGCAATGATTTTCTTTCATTTGATAATTTAATGATCAGTTCCCTTTCCTGGGTTTTAACTTTCTTCCGATCTATCATTTTTGCTAGTAAATTTCTAAAAGCACTAATTTCTGCAGTTAAAATATCTTTAATGAGGTATTTCTTTAGATGCTAAGTGCACAATATTTTTATAAATTTAATTGTAGTTTTATAAAAAGATTTATAAAGTACACTTTCAATTTTGTGATTCTATACTCAAAAATTTTCTTTCAAATCGTCAATTATTTTATGTAGTTTAGAAGAAAAGTGTGTTTTTAAATGACACACACAGAAAAAAAGGAAAACATGCGTCTGAATTTTGACTCTTTAATTTACCAAAATTTTAAATTGGAATTGAGTGTACTCTCAATTTTGTGAGTCACTGTATTTAAAAGTTTGTCTTCTACAGTAAAATGTGTATTCATTCAATTTACTTCTCAGTGTTTTTTTTTTTTTTTAATAATTTAAAGATTTGTAATGTTCTATGCTTCAAATCAAGCCCCAAGGTGTCTTATTGTTGATTTTATCTTTAAGATAAAACATGTATTTGATTAAACAATTTCAATTTAAAAACACTGATTATTCCATTTATGATTACTCTGCACGCAGTACATATTGAAAAGCATCTTCAATTTTCAGTCTTAATTCTCAAAATCTTGTGAAATACTTAGTAACATTAATTTTTGTTATAAGGAACGAATTTTTTTAACAAGGTTTTGCATTTATTATGACTCTTTTGCATTTCATCAAAAAGCATCTGTGATATTTTTTCATTTTGATAGTGAAAATAAACTGTGATTTTTACTTTTGAGCTTAATTGTATTTTATGATGTATATTCAATGAAGAATGAATGTATGTAGATATATGTATGTATATTCAGTGTATAGTTAATGTATTTTATGATGAATATTCAATGTAAATTCCCCCAGTTGCAAAACTGATTTTACTATGCAGATTAAATACTAACAAACCACATTGTATGTTTATTGAGGTAGAATTGCACTTTCATCACATTTTTCATAAAGTAATTTAAGAAAACTGTTAAAGCCTGCAACTAATTTAATACAGTTAACTGTTCCAAAATTACAGCTGAGAAGTATGTTTCCCATTTGTACAGAATTTTTTTTGATATATAAATATTTGCATTTCATAGCAACACTTTTTCTGTACAAATAAATAATTCAAATTGCTTTGTGTTAGTGATTTATTTGGGAAATTTCGAATGATGAATACGGTTTTTTAATATGTTTGTCTTGTAATAAGCACTAACCTCTAATTATTTCAATTACCTTTTTACTGTAACAGTGGTTATTGAATCCTAAATTTTTATCTTAAGAGTTTCTTCTATATAATTTGTTTGAAATATGAAACAGATCATAATTTTATACAGATTGATTTCATCTGTTAGATAAGAGTTTTTCACTAGTGGTAATTGGGATGATCTGGATAATTTAGAGTCATGGTCAGATACAGAGGATGACACTCTTCTCATCAAGATACAGATAATTTTATTCTGTAGCATTTTGAATTTTCTCTCTGTGCGTCTTTTCTGCAAGTCCTTAGATTTTGACTGTGTATTTTAAAATGGGACTTAGCACCAGCTTGTATAGCAGAAATTTGTTTCTTAATAAGAGTGTAACCAGGGAGAGTGTTCTCCCCTAAACTTTCTCGTATACTTCCCCCAAAAGGTGCCGTTTCTCCTTCCCCCGCGTGGCTAAAAAAATTCGAACCTATTGTTATCCAGAATACAATGACTATCAGAAGGTTTTTCATTATAGTGATTGAAAAATATCTAGGTAAAGAATTCAAAGAGATGCGTATCGATTATCTATCACACACTGCTAGGTTTCACTCTTGCCGTCTCAAGGACAAACTGGCGTAATTCGCTCCTTTCGCCTGCACAGAAGACTGCTTCAAGTATGCATGCGCATGGAGATAACGGATTGAATTCAATAGTAAATTATACAGACAGTCAACCCTTTGACGGATTTGGCCCAAAATTTTATACGGACCTACATTCATGACGATAAAACTGTGTACCAAATTTTATCCATTTAGCTATTCAAGTTTTTGAGTTATAGTGTTCACATGACTTCGGACATACAGACAGACTTCCCGTTGACGGATTTTGTCCAAAATTTGGTAGAAACCTACAAATTATGTTTAAAGACCACATACCCAATTTCATCCCCGTAGCTCTAATAGTTTTCGAGTTATCGTGTTCACAGACAGACATAATTCCAAAATTGTGTTTTTTGGACTCGGGGAGGTCTAAAACATGGAGATTCATCAAAATCTTGAGTTCGAATTTTTTGACGATTACAATATTTTCTCTTTGTATACGAGAAGGTAAAAATCAATGCTACAATATGCAAATAATGTAAAGTAATCCAACTCTCTCCAAATGCCATCTAACAAATCACAACAGTCGCAAATCCAGGGGGGGGGGACTATGGGGGTGCCGGGGTGGGGCCGCCCCCCCCAGAGCTGAACCAGAATTCTTTTTTTCAGTTTTTGCTTAATCTCCCATTCCTTCCTGGCTTTCGACAGGCTCGAATATTTTCCCACTTTTGTAGTCATTCCACTCGTATTTGTAGCGTTGACACGGTCAAAAACATGTTTTTGCTAGTTATTTCATTGTGTTTATATTAAATTTTTGAAAGTATTGTAGTGTTCTTTATGATTCTTATTGTCAAAGTCTGTAAGGTTCTAGTTTTTTGGTTTACATAAGCCATAAGGTTTGACATTTGTCACGATAAAATTTTTTTTATACCTCAG